>JARHVA010002558.1:27500-300000 GCA_037957365.1 Torreya grandis | reverse complement strand
TATGAAATAAAGAATTTATAGGAGTGTGGAGAACATGTTTCCAAAACATACCTCCACTATAATAAGAATATGTGAAGAATTTGGAACACATGCCTCTATGGAATTCGCAAACTAATATTATCTCCTCCCCCCACGCCCCCATCCCCAACTTTTGTGGTGAGGGGAAGTAGCAAATGGTAGTTACCTTACCTCAAAAGGATAATATAACCATGTAAACTATGAATGCATCATGTAATATATAGGAGTAACATATCTAAGTAGATATGTCATTGAATTATATACATGAAGATGAACATGCATTCAACTTTCTTAAAGACTCCCTTTGGTGATTATTACGAAAATGCTTTCTTGGTTTGTGGATATAAGATTCTTTATCAATGCATTTATTTAAATTAATGACATCTCCCCTTATCCACTATGGCTTTGTTCACTTTGGATTAATATTTGTGAAGCATATTAATAATAGTTTGATATTAATTCTTTGCACATAAAATCTTAATAAAAAATAGCCATGGCCCTTTTATGTATAGCTTGAGTAGAATAATATGGACCATCCATATTGAGAACAAGATGTGTGGTCCAAAATCAATTCAATTTTAGAAACTAAATACAGTAAATGTTTTAATTAATATTTGGAAGAATATATCAATTAATAAGCATGGCTTACATAAATTAGATATTTATGGCATTACATGACTTGCATTTTGACCTTGTAACTGATTATGTCATGATGATATCACTTTTTGTTGATTTTATATTTTATAAAATTAGATAATCTAATTTGATATGGTTTTTTCACTTAAGCATTTAATTAGGTTTAATTAGTTAAATGAAAATGATTTGGTTTTTTACAATTCTTAGAATTCGATTAATTACCATGGACTATTGGTTAAAAATGTTAATTTACTAGGTCACAATCAAACTACAAATGAATTAGAAAATGGTAATGATTGAATATATGGTAATTCACCAATTAGGTACATATTAACATGAATAAAAAATTGTACATGATATGTTTGGATAAATCAGAGCATTTTGGTGGTCTTGGTCTAATTTTTAAGTTATTTTAAGAAGTCATATAGACCTAAATTTTCAACACAAAAATGGTGAGAATGGATAAATTAACATCCATTGCTTGCATAAATTAAATATTTATGAATTTTATTAAGCATGACTTGAATTTTAACCTTGTGACAGCTTCTATCATGATGATGTCACTTTTTGTTAAATTTCTATTTTCCAAAATTAGATATTAGCTAATTTGATATGGAATTTTCACATAAGTATTTAATTGGATGAAATTATTAATTTGAATCTGATTAGGAATTTTAAAAATATTAGAATTTTATTAATTACCATGCACTATTGGTTGAAAAAATCAATTTTCTAGGTTACAATTTGATTGGAGATGAACTAAATGAAGGTAATCATTACATACAAGATGATTCCCTGATTAGGAATATATTGATGTTAAACAATAATTGCATGTGATGTGTGTAGTTGAATCAAAGCATTTTAGTGGTTTTGATCTAATTTTTGTGTTACTACAAGAAGGTATTTAGAGTTCTAATTTCAACATGGTAGTGGTGACAATTGGATGTCTACATTTTTCCCCTACTTGAGAAGGCATTTCAAGACATTGAGCAAAATAATATATTTTTAAATAATGAAGAATTCATTAATAAGAATTTGAAAATTTTGGTAGAAGAAATGATCAATGATCCATGATGGAATAAATGATCAGCTACCCAAAATGCCCACTTGATAGGATAGGTGGATCTAAAATACATGCATGTGATTTCAAAAAGAGAGAAGAAATAGAAATAAATTAGTGCCAAAAAGGGCAATTTTGGTCAATAAAGAATAAGGTGCCCCAATAGGGAAAATTTCATCAATTAAATCAAAAAGTTTCCCAAATAGGGAAAATTTAATCACTAAATGGTATAAATGGTGTTCCCTATTAGGGTGGAATTTAATTTTAATAAATGATGATTATATATATGAATAAATAGTGTGGGATACTACACAAGGAGTTATCTATTATAACATTGTCGATGCAGACTTCATGTATTTAGATTTTTGTTATATCACTAATATGGTATACATCATGATATAAAATACCATGATGACCAACTCATAAATGTGTTTTAAATGACCCTCAATCTTCTAGACAAATGACCACATCACACCACTACTAAAAACCATGATGTAAATGTATTTTTATGGTAGTGGATAGATATTCAAGTGTAATACCATAAAAAAAATCACCATGATGATCCCACTATTATCACTATGATATGAGTTAAGGTAAAAAAATGGAAATAAATAATATTTTAATGAAACATGTAAATATAACTTAAAAATCAAAAGCTAGTGTCCAATTACTTCAAAAGCATGCACATAGACCAATGAAAAATACCCCAAACATTGCTTGGGAGATACATGAGATCATCTCATGGGAAGAGTGGAGAACTTATTTTTGACAAGTGGTACCATAAGAAGAAGAAATAAACATGTGATTCAGTAGACAAGGCTGAAAATAGGGTAGTTATAAAAAAATACCTCAAAAAATAGGAAAATGCGGCAAACATAAGCCTCTTAGGAAGATAAATGGATCACAAACAGGTCAAGTAGTGTTTAAGTAATTTTTATGTGAATTTATTTTACAAAAAAAAATAACAAAAGGTCACAATAAAAGTAGGGTTTAAGCTAAAATGAGGTGTAATTGAGTTATCAATTGTGCACCATTGACCTAGATTTTGTGAGATCTCCTTTCTGGTTGGGAAGGAATACTTGAATAAAAGGGAGAAACTAGACAAGATAGATTAATAAAGTAATAGGGTGGGTTGTAATATCTCAAAGAATGTGTAAGATTAACTTCATAGATGTTAACCCACCTAGTTAGTAATTAAGGTGATAAAAATGATAATGAAAATTACAAATGCTTATTGATAATTTAGATGGTAGATGATTATGAGAATATATACTCTTCTTCATGTTGATGCACTTATTGTACTACTTGTATCACTAGGGAGCAAGGTGAAAGTAAGAAACTCAATTTTGAATCCTAGAAGACTGAAGGATTTAGTTGTTAACACAATTACTACTGGAAATAACATATATAGTAGAGATGTGGTCACCACTTTAAAGTTTGCAAGCAGACCTTGCACTAGGGATAGTAGATGCTTATGTAGTGACACTACTTCTTACTAATATTTGTAAATTATTTCAATCTTTGCTAATTATTTCCCAAAATATAAACAAACAATGGATATTTATAACATGAACTAAGCTAAAGTGAGTCATGGGTGGATACAAGAGTGAGTAGGGTAAGGCAAAAAAGAGGGTTTGCTTGAGATGATCAAAATACATCAATTATGTTAACTTTTAAGGAAAAAACACATAAAACTATCATTTACCAGCCCCTGCATAATTTTCAAAGTTAAATAAATGTAGTTAAAGATTTAGAGGAAAGGAAAAGCATATATCCAATAACATACTTCACATAAAATTACTTACTCGTAGTAAAATGCATAGCACATTCAGTTGTAAATGAGAAGAAAACATAACAAGTATATTGTAGATTTGTTAGCCTAGCATTAAGCTCAAACTAATAGATGCATATATAATATGTAATTGTAAAACTAGTTTGTATAAAAGAAACAATCAATCATCTAAAAGTATGAGGAACAATATCTAGAAAAATAAACAATTAAGCACTTTAGACAAACTTGCAAATTCTTTGGCTTTTTTGTATTAATTCTTGCAATAATTATTTATTATTATAAATGAGGGGGAACCCCCTATTTATAAGATTAAAAATTCCTAAGATATGTTTAATTGGGCCCAAGAAAGGTGCCCAAATATAGTCAAGTGGATAAACTATTACATATAGATGAATATTTTTACATTTGAGTTTACAAAATTAAAAAAATATATTTATAAGGCCCTGGAGGTGGTTGTTTCAATGAATATTATTGTTGTTGTCTCTGCTTCTTCCCCACTTCCTCCTTGGTCCATACCTCTACATAGGCTAGGTAATCTTGATATATTTTAGTGAAGTCTAGGATCATAAGTCAAAATAAGTTTAAAATCTCTTAAATGAGCCTACCATGCTCTATGAATATTGGTCTTAATGCTTATTTAATGTCATCTATGTTTTCCATCTTCTAATTGACAAATGGCACATTATTTATCACATTCATAGTGGTATTCACAGTAGCCACATCCTGATGAAATTTTTAAATAAAAGTCTTAAATTTTACTTTGAACTCTTGATTATCCATGGAGCCATCAGGCCTAGTCACCCTAGTGACCATGACATCCTTCAATAGCAAGGCAATCTTGAATTCAACTTTCTCCAAGGATGTATTTGAATCCTTGACTTGGTCCAATCATATATTTAATATTATTCTTCTATTCATTAGAATGGTCTACTTAAAATTGATATCCTCAAGTGGTATAACCTTGAAGTCAAATAACTTATTACTTCTTGCCACTCTAATCAAGTTTTTCAACTTGGCATCATAGAGTGTAAGCTCTTGGTCAAGTTTTATGACCACCTTAGATTTCTTGATCCCATCTTCCTACCTATTTCCCATCACATTGTAAAAGTTTAATACATTGATCACAACATCTATTTTTTTAATTATAATGCCATATAGCATTATTGCTAATGTTTATTACTTCATCTTTTTCAATTCCTATTATATCCCCTTAATCAAGGTAATAGTAGATTCTACTTGGGCTTAAACCAAGGATATTGGATCCTCTGCATATTATCACCCCTATTTAGGGTTGGAATTACTATTTATTGTCAAGGTGAAGAGGGAATATTCACTCTCATGAGCCACAACTATGTTTGATTTTGGGTGTTCCACTTATCTTTGAACTACCCTTTTCATAGTGTTGATGGTAGGGTCAAACCTCATCCCAATTTAAGGTGTCAAAAAGAACATCTGAGGCCTATCCTACCTTAATTCCTATATGATATCCCTAACCCAGTTTGGGGTAGCATTCGATGTCAGCTATGTGGGAGGTATCTCAAATGGAGGTGCCTAGGTTAATGAAAAATCCAAGGCTATGGAAAGTATGAACAAATTTTTTGGGTCAATCTACCCAAGTGAGTCAAAGAAAGATTTCATAGGGCCCATGATGAGAATGAATGAAAGTAATTTAAAGGGCACACTCACTTTAGTAGTTTTAATAATGTTGAGTGGAGTTCACCAAGTGAATGGTTTTGAAATGGATTTTAATGGCTTAGTGTAGGTAGGAGATTTAAGTGTGAGTGATGCACTTGCTATGGTAGCCAAAGAAGGAGTAAAACTCACATCTTTGCTAGCAATAGTGTTCTACGAGCTTGATGGAGGTAGAATGTTGGTAGTGTCATGGGATATGATGTTGGTAATGGTGAAGCCAAATGAGTCACTATCTTGGCTCATGCTAGTGTCCATTAATAACTCGGTAGAGGTGGTTGTAGTATCAGAAGTTAATGGAGCCAATGGGGAATCAAATGTAGGTATATAAAACATAGAAGTTGGAGTAGAATTAATTGTATCAATAACTAAGAAAGAATGAAATGGTAGAGTAATTACATTGGGAGTTTGGGGAGCTCATGGAGGAGGCACTACCACTCTCATAATAGTCTTCAGAGAATTCTTCCTCTTGTAAACCTTTTTTATATCTCTCTCTGATAGTGTGTGCAACTCTTCCATTAAAAGCTCAATGCCTTGTTGTAGTTCCTCAAGATCGATGACATCAAAATTAGGCTAACTCAAACTCTCTTTGGCATCTCCCATAAAAGATGTAGATATAAATGTATTCCCTTAGGAGAGGTCCTACTAGCCATTATCTTCTCTTTTCTTGGATCTTGGAGGCATGCCTTGTGCACTTGGGGTGGGAAGATGTGTAGGTCTATAGAACTTGTGTCTAATGTAAGGAACAATATCCTCTACTTCATCTTCCTACCTTTATTCATAATTTAAATCAAACATAATTCCATGAGTTAGTGGAAGCTATGGACTTATGATTTCTTCCTTCTCCTTGTCTAGCCTCATTTATAGCTTGATTCTCTTTCTTGATGTATTCCTAAGAACTACTTTATCATTCATAGCATCCTTGTAAACCCATTCATGCACCTCTTCTTAATATTGTACTATATGTTTACATCCTTCTTGAATTTGAGAAGATGTTTGGAAATGACACCATTTAGATCCTAAGATTTTAAATCAACTTAGGCAATAGGTATGATTCCCTATGCCTTGCATCCATTATGATGTCCTTCCATCTTGTAATCTTAGTCCTCCTTAGATTTTAGGGCATCTTATGGGGGATTGTCTTATTTTTGATCTTGAAAATGTCATCAAATATACAGAGTAGTTAATAGACCATCTCCTCCTCAACCAAATTCTTTTGTACATATCTTGGTAGCCTAAGGGAAACCACCATGAACCCTTCTATCTGTATGACCATACAATTAGGGTAGATCCAAAAGATACCCATTTCCATCAATGTTTTTTTGACTTCCATGGGAACTCTTGGAATTTCACATTTAGTGATGGATTTATAAATAGGTGGGTATAATTCTTCTATAATTACCTTGATATTATGCTTCAAGTGATGGATGGTTAATGTAGAGAATAATTGGGGCACAACCTCTTGTTACTTAGGAGACCATGAGTTAGGTCCAAGTTAGGTAGTTGCATAGATGGCATCCAATAGGTAGCTCATAATATAGAAAAGGTTCACCAATTTTTAGGTATCATTCATTGTATATACCAAATTATTATTAATAATATCCTTGATTAGGGGAATTAGCTATCCCTTTAAGATTATTTATAGCAATGGAAAGGTCCTTATGTTCATATGGTATATGTATGCATTGTTATATATTCTATTTAGGAGAGTGAGCCTAATCCTGACTCCCTTATTAAATTTATGAATAGTCATGTTACCTTGGTCCTACATAAAAATAACCCTTGTTACATCAGTCACCAATGAAGCTAAGACTGTCTTTAGCCTTTGTACCTCATACCAATTGTCAATGATGGTCTGGTTGTATTCTACTTGTGGCAAAGGTAGGTCATAATATTTTAAAAAAATAGGTCCTAATATGAAGATGATTGGGATCCATTGGTTCATGGATTTGATCAAACCATCTTCACATTTTGACCTCCTAAAGAGACCATATACTAGATTAATGCATGGTATAACCTCTAGCTTTATTGCAACCTCATGGAGAACAATAGTTTGGATTGTGAGGATGTCTAAATATAGTTGAATAATTTTTGTCACTTATATTTTTACCCTTTGAGGAGATACAAATATCTCCTCATCTGTGTGGTACAATGGAATCACCTCTAGGCTTGTGGGTAGCCTAAGGAATGAGGTGAGTCTCTAAATAGGGCTAATTTTTTTAATGTACCACTTTACTACTAATACTACTAACTTTGGGGGCTGAAAAGGGTGAGATATAAATGAAATCAAATATAAAATAAGTATTTGATACACCAAATCAATTTTATGACTTCCAACCAATTACATCCTACACTTAAGACCAAAAGACAAACCAAACTTACACTCCTTCAATATTCATCTTCTCACATCAATGTTAAATTATGAGGTCATGGATGGATGTGAAAAGATAGGAGGACAAGACAAGAGGCATTAAATGGAACTAATGAAAATATTAACACACTCAACATTTAAAATCTACTAAAACACTTCACATGCCCTGTAAAAGGATGTTTTCTAGCTGCAAACAAGGTGAAAGAATGAGACCACATGCTAGGAATCCATAGCCTTCACTAAGCAAGATTCATCATCCATGTATAACACAATTGTAAAAAATAATTAATAGGTAAAAATTATTATTTTATTGATCAAAAGGTATACAAATGATCATGGATTTGCCATACTTAGGTGGAGCATCCAATACAATGCTAAAATGGCTAACTCTTATAGAGTTTGAGTGTGAGAGAGAATGAGATGTGCAAGGGTAACAAGGAAAATTTTAAAGATAATAAAATAAGTTATTCATGAATGAGAAGAGTATTTGGGTATAACCATGTAATTTTAGGAGTAAAAAGTGTCAATTAAAGTCACCAAAGTTATGCAAAGTGGCCTAAAACTCCTTTTCCTTGCCTAGAAAATTGCCTTCATTATTAGGCCTATTTGAGTGACTTGTAAATGATAAAATGTATTTATAAATATTATAATGGAATGTGATGATACCATACATTCATCTTCATGAATTATCTTCATGTTTGGTCTTCTAGAATCACATGGAAGAGAGTCATCATCACCTACACTCTAGGAAACATCCTTCTCATGCACCTAGCATACTTGTCTTCAAATTTGGCACCAATTGCCCATGAAAGTCCATATAAGGAAAATTTTGAAATTTTTAAAGACACTCAATGGACTTGGAAGCATTAGGGGTATCTTAAAATCACATTACTTGAATATTTCATCCCTTCTCTCTAGTTTGTCCAATATGCCAGATTTGATTGAAGGAGTTAAAGGACCTATTCAAGGCACTTAGGAAAATTTTAAAGGATTTAAAATCACATGGTTATTTATCTTAAGTATTAATCGTTCCATACATGTGTCTTTCATCTCTTGGAACTTCCTACAACATGAAAAACACATAAAATAATGAGAAAAAGATTATTTTTTCCTCCATCCATACAAGTCTATACATATATATAGCATAGGAAATATTTTAGGTGAGTCCTCTCCAAGGTGAAATAGTTTTATTAACAAAAAAAGTCCTTATAGTGGAATTTCCAACTCCACTTTCCAAGACTGGTTCTTTGTAAGGGTTTAATAGGGTTTTAGGCATGTTTTCAGTCTTAGCGATTGTTCATAAAGTTGGGATCTCCAAATTGAGAAAATTTACCAAAAATATGGATTAAAATACCCTTTATAACACCCCATAAATCCTTTAGATCCCATGAATAGCTTCATGAAATATATGAGCAATCAAACTTGCCTATTAGAGCTTGTTTTCATAGTTCTCGTATCCCTAAGTTACTTTTGGGTCCAAAAATGGTTTATTTTATGTCTCCTCTAGAATTTTAAGGATAAAAACCTATATATTGTCCTCATAATAGTTTCCAAAAAAAATTTAAATCTAACTTAAGTCTATAATTATAAGTGACCCCTCATTTGGCCTTAGGTTTACACCTTATTCAATGGCTTTATGTGGGTTCTAGACTCCAAAATGACTCTTTTATTTCCTTATCTATGTCACAATAGTTTAAAAAAATTAAAATAACCTCCTCAGAAATTATCCATTTATGGGAATTCTCATTTTATGATACGATTAAAAATGGTCCTCCATTTGGAAATTGTGGTTCACCATGCCTAGGTATGTATGACTATATCTTAGGGTGTTTAGACATTTATATTGGCACTCCTATCCATATGTGGTATATTTTAAATTTTAGTAGGTATTATATATATTCACAAACCTTCCTTCAAGGTTATCCCTAGCCCTTAGGTCATCCCTTGATCATTTCTTAATAAAACTATCAAGGTTTGTATGAGGGGAAGTACCCCCTATCTAAGCTAAAATAGTGGGTAATTACCCTATCTATATTAGATTAAAAAACCATCATTTTTTCTTCTCCAATTTTTCATTATGAATTAGATAAAAAATTATCTCTTTATTACATGACTAGACCCTCCAAAGGCATGGCAAACCAAAAAAAATAGTGAGAAAGGTCACTATGTGTAGGGTTTACTAATTTCACTGTGCAATGTTTGTTTAGGGATTTTAACTTATTCAAAATACTATTAATATAGTGTCATTATAATATTTTTATATGGTAAAAGGGTATCTCACATGTTTGTCACATCATTTGCTTTCTTCATTTACCCCTCTATACAACTTGCATATCTTGGAGTAAGCTTCTTGTTTCACTGAGTCTGTTGACTGGGATAGCCTCCATTTAGGCCTTATTATAGGTATATTTTGTTTGATATATGTTATTTATGAAAACATCCTTTTCATTTCACCTTAATAACCTACACACTTCTAGGCCACTTTTACTCATCCTAGGTTACCAAAGGAATACCATGATTCATGCCAATAACTCTATTTTCATTAACTTACCTTTCTGACCTATAGGTGTCTAAACATTTTATAGGAATTAGAAACAAGTTAAAAGCCTCAATTAATCCTTATAATATAATATCCATCATTTTCCTTACTTCACTTCACATTTCAACCCCTACCAATGGCTTTACAATCATTTATCTCCAAATTTAGTCCTCCTTGCCTATAGGACTGAGAAACCCTGCATTATTGACCCATGAAGTTGTGTATGACATTATTTGGTCTTCTAAACATGAATATAAATTCCTCCTAAAATTTATCATGGTGATCCAATAGTGACCTAGGTCCACTTTCTCTAAGTCTATATCTTATTCATGTCAATAATGTTAATTCTCTGCTCACTATTGTTTCCTGTATGCCTGATTTGCTTTTAGGCCCAAAAATGATTTTTTTGATGTCTCATATGAAATATTAATGATATAACATTTCTTTAGTGGCCTCATAATCATGTCCAATTAGTTTTTAAATCTCACTTAAGCCTAGAATTATGAGTGATCCCTCATTTGGCTTTAGGTTTACACCTTATTCAATGGGTCTCTGTGGGTTCTAGAATCCAAAATGACTCTTTTATTGCCCTATATATTACCTAATAGTTCAAAAAAAATTAAAATTACCGCATAAGCAAGTCTTCATTCAATTTTATGCTAATTTTATGCTAGGATTGAAAATGGTCCTCCATTTGAAAACTATGCTTAACCATGCATAGCTATGTCTGACTGTGTCTTAAGGTGTTTGGACCTTTCTACTATAAATAATCTACTTTTGAGGTATATTTTACATTTTCCTTATTATTATCTAGCTTTAAAAACCTTAATTCAAGCTTATCCCTATATGATTGTTCATCCCTTGATCATTTCTTAACAAAAATAACAGGGTTTATATGAGGGGAAGTACCCCCTATTTGAGATAAAATAGGGGGTAATTCCATTATATATCTCAAATAAATAAAAAAATTCAAGATTCCTCTATTGGTAATTATTCATTCCACAAAAAATTAGCTCTTTATTTCATGACTATACCCTCCAAAGGCATGCAAAACCAAAAAGAACTATGAGGAAGGTCATTATGTCCAGGGTTTACTAATTTGAGTATGCAATGTTTGTATAATGTTTTTCACTTGTTAAAAATACTCTTAATATTGTTTAATTATACCATTTTAATATGTTAAAATGGTATCTTACATGTTTGTCACATCATTTCCTTTCTTCATTTACCCCTTTATACACCTTACATAGCCTGGAGTAAGCTTCCTATTTGACTGAGTTTGTTGACTAGGACACCCTACCTTTAGGCCTGCCTATAGGTATCTTATGTTTTATATACATGATTATTGATGAAAAAATCCTTTTAATTTCACCTTGAGAACCTACACACTTCTAGGCCACTTTTACTCATCCTAGATTACCAAAGGAATACCATGATTCATGCCAATACCTCTATTTGCATTGACTTACCTTTCTAACCTATAGGCTTATGAGCATGTTATAGGTATTATAAATAAGTTAAAAACCTCAATTAAGCCTTCCAATACAAATTCCATCAATTTCCTTGATTCATTTCACATTTCAACCCCTATCAATGACTTTACAATCATTTATCTCCAAATTTAGTCCTCCCTACTTGTAGGACTGAGAACCCCTACATTTATTTACCCTTGAAGGTGTGTACGAGCTCATTTTGGATTGGAAACATGCATATAAATTCCTCCTAAAAATTCTCATGGTGATCCAATAGTGACCTAGGTCCACTTGCTCTAAGTATATATCATATTCATGTCAATAATGTTAATTCTTTGCTCACTATTGTTTGCTCAGTTGTAGGTGTCTTTAAGGCTCAAAGGGGGTTATGTAATATATTTCACATTATTAGGAGATTATGGACGTTATCATGATTCTCATGAGAGTGATCATTATTTTTCTTAACATATTATTCTTCCTTCAACCTCTTTTGCAAGCACCTGATAACAAGACTGAGTCGCTGCCATGTGTTTGACTATAAGTGTAAGATGGATTTCTTAATGGATTTGATTATGATTATTTGATTTTCCACTAAACTAATTTGAGGTCACAATGCAACATTTTTGATCCTATATTCCTCCCTTTATGGATCTTAAAGCATCAAAAAGGCATAAAATTTGGAGTGATTGCCCTAATCCTATTATAGGTATGCACCTTCCATATAGGGTACCCTTTAATACATTCATGAGATTACAAGGGAGCCTTCAAATCCTTTCTTATGATTTTCAAATCATTTAACCCCATCTCATTTTTTGAAAACATCCTAGCCCATCTCAATGTCCAAGATTCATCCTTCCAATTAACAAAAAGGTCACTATTTGTAGAAGAACTTTTAAGGAGCTATATGGATTGAGAGTGGTCATATGGGAACATGACACCACCTCTCAACCTTTATGGATGGTCATTTTGATCATGAATTCCATCTCTATCATAAAAATAATTTAAGTATGAAAACTTGGCATAGTTTACAACTTGAGTTTATTTGAGGTCTCTTTTGACTCAAGCCTATAGAGAATACTAGTTGTTTTTAGTATTTTCATTGGTAAGTTTGAGCCATCAAAACATCAGTCTCTATTGATCATATTTTCTTCAAACCTAGCCTAAAGCATGTTCATGCTAGAGGTTTCAAAATATACTTATATAGGTGTTCCAACTATTCATGGTAGACATGTTTAAAGGTATCCAAAAACCTATATGACCTTTTTTCTACTCTTTTAGGGATTTGATCCCAAAAACTCAGTCCTAGACTCTTTGATCATGATTTACAACTTATTTAGCAATTTAGCCTCCTTATCATGGATGTTATGACTTATTTATCATATTATTAACTCAATAAATATATCATCATTGTCTTTGATATATATACACAAATACCCCTACTCTATGTAAGTGAACGCTATAGGTAGACATTATCAGGTTTGTAAATAGTAAATACAAGTGTGAAAATGCACAATAATTCTAGCCTCTCATGAATTATAAACCAATTCAAAAATACAAATGCATTTTTCATGTTTCCAAAACATGAAACATCTTCACAAAGATCTTCATACTCAACATGATGTCAACAATGGCCCCTATAGGTGACTATTGTCTATGTGAGGATAGTGGGTGTGAAATAAAGCAACAAGGATGGATGGAAGGTTATATGGATAGTCAAACTCAATTTTAAATTCTTTAAGTGCATTAAATTCACTAATAACATATTGAAACAAGATCAAAAACATCATTTCCAATGTCAAAACCTATTGATATCATCTAGAATGGAGCAGATAGGGTGTTTGATGATGGTTTGGTATGGCATATGAGCTTGAAAACCATGAGAGTTACCTTGGAGAGTAAAGATGAAAAGTTAATGAGGAATAAATAACACTTTAAAAATGTCTCAATGAACTTAACATAACCTTCTAAATCCATGGAGAAGATAGAGTTCCTAAAAATGGTGAAAATTGACCATTACACCCAAAAGAGACCAGTTTACAAAGTTGAGGCTATTTGCTCATCAAAACACCTTAAAACATGAAAAAAATCATATAATATATAAGGATACATATACAAAATCCTCTAGAGAAAATATGATCAATTATCTTGTACAAAATCACTCAAACCAAAGCAAAACCCAAAGGGTGCACAAAGTGATAAGTAGATTTGTATAGTCCACTTCAAAGGGATAGTTCATCAATCATATTTGACCATTTATGAAAATTATTATATTTATTTTGATATCTCTGAGTGTATAATCATCTTCCATAATCATTTTGTTTGAAACCATTTATTTTGTCTATACCAAGTGGAAAACTACAAGTCACTTCTTTATGCCAAGAAGGATGAAAAAGAGATAGAATGGTTTTTTGTAAGAAATTTTAGTTTCAGATCAAACCAAATGTGATTTTGAGTGTGTGGGAGGTGAATATTTACATTTATAGGTTTTCCAAGTGGGACACTTCCCAAAGAAGCTATACAATTTCCAAACTCACTCTTTTCTTCAAGAAAACTACCTTTTTATGTGTAACCTAACAATTTTTAGTTAGTGACAGTTACTACAAACATTTTAAGACACATGTCACATGATAAAACTCTTTTTCACTTACACATTTTCCAATAAACCCGTACAAATCATTAAACTCACTATTTAGACCCTCAAAATGACCCCAAATGACATGATAGACTAATGAAAAGAGTGACCAAGGTTCATATAACATTGAAAGGAATCAAATGACCTATAAAACACCTTATTAAAATACATTATACCCCCTTATAGGCCTAGAAACCAATTTTTTACTAGGGGTGCCCCAATTTAACCTAAAAGTCAAATTTGGTCAATAATAATATGGGACATAGTTTCAACCTCACCAAGATCCCTATCTCCTTCAAAATTATAGTATATACTATTATAATACATGTCCCATGATTCTATGGCCTCAAGGATAAATTTTGTGTCCTTGAAAATGACTAAAGTACCATACTTAAAAATAAAATCATGATTCCCAAATGCAATGCTCTTACTTGGAGTGGAGGGTCCTACCTGTGCCATCTCTACAATATATTGGGTAGTAACAAACTATCTTTTGTATCTCTCTACAACTTTTGAGCTCTAATAATGGTGGTTAGGATGCAATCCATGAGTAGTTTGATGTTATTTCTTATAATGAGGATGAAATTAGAAGGGAGATCAAATGCATAGAGATTCAAGTACAAATGTAGGTATCAATAATCGAGTTGAGTAGCCTTTTAAATATTTCTTTGATTAATTAAAGATTTGATGGTAATTTTGGTTCATTCCATATTAATGGCAAGCTTATCACCTTTTGCATTTGAAACACTTTAAACTATTTCTTTGAGGATTTAATTACTTTAGAATTTAAATTTAAAGTTGATTTACCTTTGATTTTCCATAGCGTTTAGATTTAAAGATAGGGATTGCCACCTTTTTACATGTGTCATGCCACCTAGGATCTAGTTAGATTCTTGTGGGATCTGAATATGACTAGGTTTCTTAGTCATCTTGAAGTCTAGACATGTGGAAATATTTGATTACTTATGGGATCTTAGAATATAGCCTTATGTGATGAATCATTTGTATCCTACCATGTGGTATTTTTAAATTTGTGGTGAGATCTTAGAGGCCTTTTAGTTTTGATGGGTCATAACAGTGCCACACATTGCTCTCATAAAACATTGAGGAATTTCTCCTTTTAGGTGTTGCCTTTAAAAGGATTTTTTAACTTCCCTTTGCTAGGTGTCATTTTTGAAGAGTTTTAGAGAACTGTCAACAACTTGAAATTAATTGTGTGGCTCAAATAGAGACATGCATCTTTCTTAGAGGTGATTTTATAAGTCTTAAGATGTAAATTTATGGGGATGGTTTATGGAATCATCAAGTGGGTCTAGAGGGTACATTCATCACTCTTGCAGGATTTCAAAATGTATCTAGTCAGATTTTAAATAGAAGTAATGTGGGAATTACATGTGACATCATTACATGGATCTAAATGAGACACACATCATTCTCTTGGGTTGTTTTTCATTATTATGCCACTTGTCACTCTTGGAGGGAGATTTGGACATTTGGATGTCACTAAGCCTTGATCAAATGGATTAGGTGCTACCAGATGTCTTGTTTTAAAGATATTGAGAGCTTTAAATGGATGCAACATGGTGTGGGCATGCATCAATCTTAGATGAATCTGAAGTGGACATGCATCACTTCTGAGGGTAGCTCATGTTTGGTTGGTTGTGCTTGAGACACAAGATGGCATCTTGCAGACTTGTGTATTTTAGTGAGATGTATGATAACTTAGATCATTTGGGCTTTGCTTATGGGGGATAAGATCTTGACATGTAGCCTTGGATTTGAATTATAATGACTAGTCTTCTCATTATCTCTCTGGATGGTTCCATGTAGATTGTGAACTTGATAGATTTATTCCAAGTATCCTATGTGGGGTGAGATACATCTTCTAAGTTATTATGAAGCCTAGTGAGTTAGACACTTTTAATCTTGAATTGTAGTCTTCAATTGGACATCCCATAAGGTGTCACAAATTTATAATTTAACATTGATGTCCTTTGAGGCCAAGCAATAAGTTAAGTTAGACTTATGGAAATGTCAAATTCCTATCTTAAGCAAAATGAAACAATTTTAAATGAAAAATTTGCATGCAAATGCTTTAAATAAAATATAAGGTTAGTCTAATAAGATCACATGAAGTTTGTTACATCCATGTTGATTGGAGAACCAGGTAGAAAATCCTTAGAAATGGATTGCCTACACATTTTTTAAGCTTCAATGGTTAATGATTCATTATTGAGTGAAAACTTGAAGGACTTGCAATAACTCAAATATTACCAAGTACTAATTTGTATTAAAAGATGAATAATTAACCAAAAATTATAGAATCACAATCATTGGTAAATTAAATGAAATTTATATGTATTCAAATCATTTATAAAGCTACACATCCTATGTATTTTATAAATGAAAAAAAGGAGGGTCCCCATTTTGGTAATAGGGGGTAGTTGATCATCAACCCTTATATAGCCAATACTAATTTGTAGCTTTGGTATCTTCCTAGATAATCTCAAGCTAGGCTGAGATGTCATCAATGTTGGGAGTGAATGTGATGTTGTAGAGACTCAACTCATGTAAAATATCATTCTAATTAGAAAAGAGGGATTTGAGAACAATTGTTAAATAAAAAATGCTCAGTATTTCATGTGATTCTACTAGAATGGTCATCTAAAGATAGAGTCCATGTTTATAAGAAAATAGAACAATCAGAATGGACCAGGAATATGATAATAGGAAAAAATAGGCTTATGTTTTTTCAAATAAGTACTTTTGATAGGGATCAATGTCGATTCATAGAATGAGTATCGATTTTAATATAATTTATGATAATCAATATAATAGATGTCAATTCTGATAGAATTTCCCAAAAGTTTAAGAAGATGGTTTATGATTTAAGAAAATCGATTCCAAGGATAATAAAGGTAGTCTAGGAATCAAATTAATAATATTACTACACATAATAATATAGATAATGAACTTATGATAAAAATAAATTAAAATACTAATCTTGAAATGCCTTTCAATGGTGCTATGGATTGGTGATGTATTCTAACTTCCACAGAGTCATACTAAAGATTCAATACTTTGATGTAGATTAATGAGATAGCCTAATGTCTATGATACAAGGTCTCCTAAGCATTGTTAATCTCTTAGGAACCTTATCAACCTTTTGGCATAGTTTTGGGATCTATTTGGGCAAGCTAATGCCATGTATAAGTAATCTCCACCAATCAAATAAAATTGACATTGATCATGGGGAATCATTAATGATCATATAATTTATTGAAAAAATGGATTTAAAATGGTTTTAACTATAAGGTAACTTGGGGATGAGGTTTTAAAGTTAATTCATGGGATTTTCATCAAGGTAAGTTGTCAAGATAGAAGGATAATTTAGATCTTATGTATTTTAATAGACTTTTGGAGATTTGGGAGGTTGGAAAGGGAGAAATAGTAATTAATAAATAATTACAATGAGTAAATTTAAATAAGGGTGATGGATAATAAATGAAATGGATTATGACACATAAAGACACATTTTATGTAGCGTACATAAAATTAGTGTCTATATTTTCCCCTTTTTGTTGAGCAATTGAATAATAATCAGCCATGAGATAAAAACCTAGAGTGTATGGATGCCCCAGGTGTGATTGAGGAGGTATTCCCCCTTAAACAAAGAGCTAGTGTGATGGAAGGAGGTGGTGATAGGATTTTTAAAAAGTAGGATGAAATAGGTGGTGGAGATGTGATCGATAAAAAATAATTCCAAGGATGTGGGTTGGTTTTATGAGTAAAAATGTTTACACTATCGAGAAATGGTTAATGACACATAGATATGCCTTTGGGCATCTTGGAAACAAATTACCCCAAGTGTAAACAAGTGAGTACGTAATCAATGATGAGCCAAAGATAAAATGATATGAGGAACTAACTGAAGCATCTAGTGGAAAAAATAAGGTTTTGACCTTTAGGTAATTATTCCCATGGTTAAATATAGTATTGGGATCCCCATGGTACATTCCCAATAGAGCGTATGAATTTATAACCTGTGGGAGGAATAGTGGGTCTCTTTCACAAGCCTAAGGTGTTGTGTAAAAGAGTGTATGTATAATGGGGAAACTTGTGGAGCTAGAAAACAAAAGGATGTGTGTGGAAATGGATCCAAACAATGTAAAGTAAAAGGATTGATGATGATTTAAATGGATCATCAAAAATTTCTATAGGATTAGTGTCAATCATGAGAATCGATAATGATTATACAAATCATCATCGATTGAGTCAAATTCTATAAAAATCAAAACCCATAATTGGAAAGGCTTGTGTATAATTTTGGACAATCAATAATTTGAGCTACAAGATAAAGAGATAGTATGTGGTGATTGATGCAATAAAAGAAGATGGAGGAGAAGAATGTCACATGGAGAGGTAGGGGCATGTAATTTGAATTTATATTTTTTTGTAAAAATAGAAGGGGCTACATGATGGATACCTAAAGGATTGATGATGATTAGATATGATCATCGATGATCAATTGGAGATCAAAATTGATTGGCATAGATTTTGATCAATCTAAAATGGATTGATGTTGATCTTGATGAATCGATGATGATTATTGTAGGATTTAGGATATAAGAATAATTTAATAAAGATATTTCTAATTTATACTTTATAGGTGAGATAGCAATTAAAAATGTAGAAATATGTGCTACCACTATTAGAGTGTCTTAAAGATGCTATGAGTTACAAGGATTGGGCCTAAATAAACATGGTTAAACTTAGGGGACTACATCATTAACAAAGGATACATAGAGATGTAAGGCTAAAATAAGCATTATTGGAGTGGATATAATGACAAGGACCTTTTGGTTTCTAATTAGGCATATGACCTTCATACTGGAGGATATTTATAAAATTTTGTATATACTGATATAGGGGGTAGTCATCAGATATATGAGATAGATTATGGGGAGGCCTTGATGCAATTATATGATGAGGATGTTGTAGACATCACCTTTATTCTAGTGGGTTTGTATTCAATGTGTTATATGAGTATGATACAGAGTGGAGATTAGAGATGACTATGATGATGATGTCAATCTCCTATTACACACTACTAAATTCTAAAAGATGGATATTTCCTTAGAGTATGTTAGGGGTAGTGGAATATATTATAGATCACCATAATATATTTGCATGGGCACCCACACTCTTACCACATGTGTATATAGATCTATGGGGATAACATGAATTGTAGAGATTCATACTAGATATTCAATTTGTATTATAGTTTTGGGCATATAAGCACATCAGATTAGTGCAACCACCTAAGATTCCCTAATGATATGCACTAGATAGCTTATAATTTATGATTCCTTTGATGGAATGATGATTTTATGTGACCATTTGGTGATGGGGTTGTATGTGGTTTGGATTACTATAGATAGGTTATAGATGAGATAAAAGATGGAGATGTGATTGAAAGGCCACATGTGAGATTTATTTCTTAGCCTAGAGAGCAGTGAGAGTTGGTGGCAGGATAATAAGATGATGCCTACAGGGTAGGTGACTAGAGCATTTAGAGTTGTTCTAGTCTAGTAGGGTGAGGAGATAGTTTGGTTTGATATAATATAAACTATATGCACTATAACTATATAGATGGGAGGATTCTAAGCTATATCTACCAAAGGATCATTTTGCAGATATCTAGCTATCGGTAGAGGAAAATATGTTTGGAATAGATTTTGATGATGCCAAATACACCCCAACATTATTTTTGTGGTGGGGAGACTAGATAAGGGCTATATGAGGTAGGTTAGTGTAGCCACAACAATAAGGGAAGATGAGGAGATGGTAGATGTCGAGGAGAGAAGAAGAGTTGAGTTTATTATAGAGGAGGTGGATATATAAGGGATTACTATAGAGAGGTATGCACTAAGGTAAAAATGTAAAATTTACAAAGACATTTAATCCCATTAAAATCTAGTCATGATGCTTTATAGGACATCTATGATCAAGCAACGTGAAATCTAGATAAGTAGAAGAGTTAGAGGGATATAATCCATTGATTAGGAAGATTAATTAGAGTGATAGCATTAGGGTCAAGTGGAAGAGGAGTAAAGGGAATGGGGATGGAACCAATAAGGATGGTGAGTGTGGATAGGTATCATCATGTGTTGGTAGAGCTATAATATTATGAGTAGATTATAGGAGAGTACCTTCCTAAGGTATCATAATATGTGACTTATACTCCTATCGAGGGTAGATCCTCATGATAGACACCAACATGTTAGTTAATATGGATAATGTGACATGGGGAAGGGATGGTGGGGATAGGGGGAAAATGGGGGAGGAGATGGAGGAGGTGGGAGCATTGATCTGAGCCTTTTGGAATTTACTACTTAGTTGTATTATATTGTTCTAGTGATTAGAGGACTATTTTGTATATGTGGTTTTGTGTTTATAATACTTTTGAGATGTAAATACTTTATTTACATGTTTATATTGATTCATGAGTATTGATGGTTATTATGATCATGTGTTACTTTATCATATTATGGTTATGTTATTGATTAGATTATGCTTATGTTATGATTTAATTTTGAGATGATTGTGGATCATGATGATGATGTTATATTAAATGGGTGATGTTATGTAAATGTATATGATTTTTGGATTACGTAACATGTTATATAATTATGATTGGTTGATTATGATTTTTGATAAAGGAGTAAAATGTGTTCTTAAATCATATTTTCTTGGATCATAACCAGAGATAGGCATATTATAGCATTTGCATATGCATCATTTATCCAATACTAGTAAGTATTTGAATAACCCTATGTCAACTAAGTTTATAGTTTTTTAGGAAATATAGATAAAATGATTTCCACATGATTTAGGTTATAGGATTAAACTAGGAATATATGCCCCACCCTATGTGTGAGAACTAAGTCTTTTAATGATTTTAGGACCCCTTTTAGAGATAATTCATGCATTATGTACAATGATTGATGCAAGAAGTCTATGAATTTAAGAAAGTTGATCAATGTGAGAAGATTTTGTGGGATAATTTTTTATTTTGAATTCAAATATTTTTAAAGGAATGTTTATTGATAGAAAACTAATCAATATGGGAGTTTTTATACAATATACATATTTAGATAGCTATCATTCAAGGGAGTGGTCTATATTTTTGGATATATTTCTGCACATTTGATGAATAGTTGTCCTTCAAGGGACCAGTTTACAACTTTTCTATTTTATTAATTTGTTATTTTGATCCTAGATTGAATATTTATTTATCGATTAACTTAGGGTGATCCAAGTTAAAAAGATAAAGTAGTCTCACAAGGTGGTATTTTTATCCCAAATAATCTTTTCCTAGCCAATGTGAGGGATTGGGGAAATAATGATTTGGGACTCTTTCTAGGTATAGGAAAATCTTATCTAATTAAAACAAGCCATAAACATACCCATGTTGTTCATATTCAAGGATGAGATATGTATTATTATAGATAACCACATGATTCTATATCATTATCGAGTATTTTTTAGGATAATGAGATGGTTTTGGGATATGGATTTTGACCAAAGGGAAAATGTATGTTGATTATGGATACTAAAATATTATTAAAAATAGAAAGGACCCAAATGTAAATAATTAAAAGACTCGTTTTTTGGTTTACCCTTAAGAGAGGCCAATCTATATGCCCCAAATCAATATTTATGAGTTATAAGATATGGTCTAAGCCAATTTGGAACACACTTTCCTCATTTCCATATTTGTGACATGTTGATTTTATTTAAGGCCAAGAGCACCAAAGTTAAATTTTCATTAATTTAAATTTTGAGTGTATACACATTTTATCCTTTCTTGATAAATGTGTAGGTGGTAAAGTTATGTTGTTAGATGTTCATCAAATAGTTCAAGTTGGGCTAGTCATTTTGAACGTTAGTGTTCTTTTGAAATGATGTCCTTAAGAGAAATTATAAGATAATGGATTTTAATTTTTAGAGAATTAAAAACCTTTATATCATAGACTAAATAAAATGGGGTAGAAATTTTTAGAGTTCAAATATTTGTTCGATAGGTCCATAGTGTAAAAGGTATTTGGAGATACCAGTCTTTCCTAGTCACATTGACTGCTTTAGCTAGGATTTTATTGAGAGTCATGTTAGAGGAGTCATCTTATCCATAGAATTATAGATAATATGGTGATTAAAAACTAATCATGATACTAATAGAATCATAAATTTTGTTTGAATTTTTTATTCTTGAAAGATTTACCATTGTTTGTCATGATCCTATGAAGAATGTTGAAATGATAGATAATGTGATGGTGGATGAAATTAATATTTATTTTCCTTAGTTGAAATAATAGGAACAAATTATACCAATTTAGTAAAATATTTTTTAGTTTTAATGATAAATTTGTGTCATTGAGAAGATTTAGGTTTAATCTGACCAATGAGATCCAACCCCCACTGAGAGAATGTAAAAAAGTCTTTATCCACTTATAAAGCATGACTAGGAACATGTGATAAGTTTGCATGTTGTTGACATTTAGGGTATTTATTGACATATTCATGACATTATTTATTTAAGGTTGACTAATAATAACCTAATAATATAAATCTTTTAGCAATGGCTAGGATACTAAAATGTCTTCCATAGATTCCATCATGTGTTTATTTGATTGCCAAGGTTGCTTATAAAACTTGGAGGCATTTAATGAGAATGCCATCAAAACCCCATTTATACATAGCACCATTTAGTATTATATAAATAGTATATTTATATTGGAAGACATGTTTGTCATTTTTAGAAAGATTGAAAGGGATTACACCTAGTGAAAGATAATTCTATATTTGTATGTAACATGGTTCTGATTTGCTTTCCTCCACACTATGAAGAGAGGGGAGGTCAGCATTAGTATAAGAAGGTTGGTTGATTTTTTGAATTAAAAAAAAAAGTTTATATTCCTGAGAGGATGATGGGATGAAAGAGGCTAGGGAATTCATGGTATCAACATACTTATTAGTTGATCATGGAATGGTTTGAATGGTATAGCAATAAAATGATGCAAATAATTAATGTGATAAGATTTTATATTTCTAGAGAATATCATTTTACATTGATAGATGTCATTTATTTGATTGATCACGAGATTATAATCCCCATAAATATTGAGAATTTTATTTTTTAGGGATAAAGCATTTTTGAGGTATATAACTAGGGCTTCATATTCTACCATATTATTAATGCAATAAAAATTGAGTTTGAAAGATAAAAACATAAAGGGCACTTTTGGAGGTATTAAAATGATTCCATCACCCTCTCCTATTTTCACATTTATATCCATGAAATAATAATTTCATTTGATGTTTCATATCTTCATGAGACAAGGAGGTTATAGATTCATTAGGAAATTCATAGTAGAGGGTTGACTATTACTACAAGTTGCCTCTACCAACTGGACAATAATGATTTATCCCTTAGTTGATTTTTGAAGGAGGAACTCAAGATAAAACTTAAAAATTAAGATAATCCATCTTCGAATTTATTTGTTTTGGTATGGATTTTGAATGTATGTACTTAAGAGGATTAGTGTTGGTAATTACATATGTTTTATGATTAACTAAATAATGATAGAGCTTAGAAGCTACAAAGGCAACGGTTAAACATAGTTTTTCCATATGAATGTAATGGGTATTTTATGTAATGAGAGTGTGAATTATATAATAAAAGGCTTGCTCTCTATGATTCTCATCTTGATGGGTAAACATGGTGGCCAAGGCATGATTTGTAGCTAGGATGTATAAGTAAAATGGTCGACCCTCATCATGAGGGATAAGGATAGGATGAGAAATAAGTTAGTTATTAAGAGTGTCAAAGGAATTTTGATAATTTAAATCCCATATAAAATAGTTGGATTTGTTTAGAAGGTGACAGAATGGCTGACATCAATCTGATAATTATGAGATAAAGTGTTGAATAGACTATAATTTCCCTTATAGACTACAAAGCTAATTAAGAGTAGAAAGGGGTGGAATTTTTAAAATGACATTAATTTTAGCCTGATTGAATTTGATTCCCCAAATGGAAATAATAAAACCCAAGAGGTTGCCTGACAAGACCCCAAAAAATACTTATGGGGATTGAGAAAGACTTGGTATTTGATTAAATGAGCAAATATTATTTGGAGAATAGAGAGATGGTCCTTATGAAGTTTTGATTTACCAAGGAGATCATTGCCATAATATTCAATGATTTTATGGATTAGGTCATGAAATATATAATTCATGGCACATTGGTAGGTTGATCCCACATTTATAAACTAAAATGCATGACACTATAACAAAAAGTCCCCATGGGGTAATAAAATAGTTCTTGTGTTGGTATGCAGGGGAGATAAGGGTTTTATTATATATAAAAAATATATCCACGAGAGATAACATATCATGGTTGGACATGAGTCTATAAGCTGATTGATATTAGGTAGAGGAAAATCATCTTTAGGACATGTAATATTTAGGTCACAAAAATTAGTACAAAGGCAAAATCTTCTAGATAGTTTTATGATAGGTACATTATTGGACACCCATTGAGGTTAATCAATAGGTTATATGAAATGAAATGATAAAATACATTATATTTCTTCTTTGATGGGAAGTGACACACAAGGTTACACATTTCATAGTTTTAATTTTTCTAGTTTAGCTTCGAAGATGATGATGATGTTATAGACAACTATAGTAGGGTTGATACCTAGCATATCATTATAAGATGAGGAAAAATATTTTCTATGGTGAGCTAATAATTTAGTGAAATCTTAGTAATCTTAGGAATCTAAGGATTGACTAACTTTGATCTCTTTTAGGGCCTCTCATGTCCCGATATTAATATCAATGGTAACAATATGTAAGAGACTAGGAATTTTAGGTGGAAAGGAGTTTTGTAGGTGTGTATATCTTGATTGAAAATACATTAAGATAGATTCATCATTTTGACATTAAATAATCTAAATTGAGGGATAATATTGTTCTATCATGTTAGGGAAAGTTAAGGGAGTAGATATAGTTTCTTCATTACATCGATACATGAGTGATTGTAGGTTGTATTATTGATAAAATATGTTAAGAATGATGGAAAAGACATCATTGATTTTTGAAGGGGATTTATGTGATGACGATGATGGGTCTTCATTTATATCCAAGATGGTGTTAGGTAGTGATGACAAGGTATCAGTGTGAAGATGTGGATTATGAGATAGTTGAGGGGGATTTTTGAAACTAAGAGCATGTTTTTCATGTGGTTTTCTAAGATCACTCAATGTGACCTCATATGGTACATGCTCATAATGTCATATGCAAAATCCCTTCCATTCACACTCCTATAAATAAGTTTATGAAAAGTGGATCATTTCAAGAAAGAAAAATGTTTAAAAAATGATTTCATATGAGGTTAATTTTCATGATATAATGTGGATTGATCGATCCCTACATTAATTAAATGGGTAATAATGTGATGAGGACCTAATGGGATAACCTATCCAAGTTTTGTATAATAGAGGTTTTGTTTATATTGTTTCCCATATTCTTAATGAGTAAGGAGGGTGTTAAGTGTCAATAGTTTATATTCCCCAAATGAGAGCTATTGAATTGCAAAGTTTAGGGAATCATTAGGAATGTGTGATGAGGAGAATGTTGAACTAGATTATGCCTCAATTTATGATGATTAGGTTGAGTATTTCATAGGGATTAAGAGATCATTAGGTTGATAAGTTAAATTCCACATTTTGAATGGATGAGGATGTGATGGGGCAATGTGTATTTTATTTTCATAATCATACCTGAGGTATAAATGCAAGGTGGAGGGTACACAACACATAACACAAATATATGGATTCCTTAGTAGGGCATTATATTTAGATTCCCCTTGTACCATATAAAGGATCTTAGGTAGAGTATATTTACCTACTTAGATAGGGAGGATGATAGTACCTGACATAGGAGATACCATATCGTTAAAGACTCACATGATAGTTGGTGATTAGGCTATGATGGTTTTTGATAGCTAGAGTTGTTTGAAAGTGTGTGATGATATGATATTTATTATATCCCCATTGTCAATCATGACCATTTTGACCATTGTTCACTTAACTTGGGTAGTAACAAATAAAGGTGGGTCCTGGTCTTTATGTTGTAGTGGAGATACTTAAGAATTATGGAAGGTAATGGATGATGATGTCTATAAAGATTAGATAAAATTTGATAGAGATTTGGGTTCATCTAACTATACTAGGATGTCTTGTAGTGCCTCTATCATAGTTTGGTGGTGTTATGGTGAATTTTCGATAAGTTCTTATAAAAACATATATATATGTAGTTGGTAGAGATATTTTAGAACAAATATCTATGTCAATTATGAGGCATTATTTTTTTGATCTATTCTTAAAATGGATATGTTTGGTTCTAGAGTGGATGGTTTGGGGATGTGTGTAGTTGACGTAGGGGCCTTTGTAATGGAAATTTTGAATTTGTTTGAATTTTAGGTTTTGAGGCCTTGTGCTTGAGACCATGGGGCTATGTTTATCATATTAATTTGTAATAGGGGATGGTTTTTTGAGGTTCTTGACTCAATCATGTTTGTAATATTTGAGGGGATATTGGAAAGAGGTTAGTTAGGACTAGATTTGAGGATATTAACCATGTCTTTTAATTCTTGTTTTGATATTTATCATGAATGGTTTAAGGCATACACCATGCTAATATTAGAGATAATTATGTATTTAGTGTTTTTATTTATGAGAGGATCGAGAAAAGGTTGTTCAATTAAGAGGTCATCTTATTCTAAATGATCCTAGATTACACTTTTGAGAGCATTAAAATTTTTGGTATCATGTCTTAGCACACTAAGATAGGCTCATATCTTATCTCTCATTCACCATGCTAGTTTTTGGATTTGAAGATTAATAGGCTTTATGGGTGGTATGATGATGAGGGACATTTGTATAAATTGATCAAGGTTGGTGGAATATGATCCCCATAATGGGTATTTGTGGGATTTTATCATTTTTTAGGGAATTAGTTTTTGGACCATGTTCACTTTTAAACCTTCATTTTTTTACATTTATTGTATGAGTGATTCTAATGGGAGGTATAGGCATCTTACATAAGATTTTGGGGTGATAATAAATTGATGGATTGATATGGGGTACTGGTGTTGATAGCATATGGGAAGGTTTTTGAGATAAATTAGTTCCTTTGAGGGTGATTCTATAATTATGATCTTTAGCTGAGAGGAAGTATGAGGTGCTAATATGAATAGCTTAGTTTTAACTTAGGGCATAATCATATTCCATTTTTTAACACTGTGTGAGGTTGTAGTGGTGTCTCTATGAGGATCTCCACTTTTGGATAGTTAAGGGAGTTTAATCATTATCAGTGGGTATTGTAGGGTTTTATCCTTTAGCATACCAAGGCCTTTGTCTCATGAAATTGGAGTAAACCTTTTATCTTCTAATATTTATAAGTAGTCTTGAGCATGTTTAGATGACACTACCTCTGGAGGATACCATGTAATGAGATTTGGGAGGTTTAAATGAATGATAAAAATAGGCTTAACTAACTCAGATTATTCCAATATATATCCTATATAGAGGTCCAAAATTTTTATTACTATGGAAGATGAATCAGGTGTGATACCATCAGCTTTAGGTAGAATTTGATAGTAAATGGTATTTATTACATAGGATTCATGATCTTGGGTGTTTATAGTGTTTATTTCTATATAATTAGATGAATATGAATGATTTGGGAATGGTTGTCTAAATATATTTAGGGATTTGTTTGAAGGAGCATTTGGACTGTCTAATTATATCTCCCCTCAATCAATAAGGATCTAGACAAAGATATTAAAATACCAACATTTGTTGATTTCATGACCAAATAAATGATATTAGGTGCAAATTCACTCTCTTTATACCAATTGGGTTTAGGATGAGAGTTGGCAATGGAGCTAATTAGAGGGAGCTCAATAACTGATGCTTTAAAAAATTTGTCTAGGATAGAAGTATAATATTATACTAAGGGCATGTATTTCATGGGTGGAAAACATGTTTAACCTTTATAAAGTTGTGTTTAGGAAGTAGAATAACTTGGTTGGTTTGTTTTTGATCGAGGGTCTAATTTTAGGATGACAAATTTTACTGTGCCATTTGGTTTAGATTTTTTGGGCCCTTTGAAAGGATTGGGTTTAAAAAATTTATTTCATAATTTGACCTTTCCTTATTTTAATGATCATATTTATAACTTATGGGCCATGGTAAAGCATTAATCAAATGTCTTGAAATATTATACCTAAAGCATGGATGATATGTGTTTGGTGTATGACCTAGAAAAAATTTAGATTAACTTTGTTTAAGGGATGTAAAATGATAAATGGTTTATTGGTTCTTTCCATCTTGCAATAAAATCAATAATTTATTTTTATTCAAATTTTCTAATGGATTATAAATAATTGATGGTTACCCTCTTTATGATATTGATTGAAAATTTCTCTAGGAAGATTTGGGCTAGCTAGCCAAAAGAGAATAAAGAGTGTTGTGGAATCAAACTATGTCAATCCAAAGCTGCTCCAGCTAGTGGCATGGGAAATGTTATCAATAGGAGAGCATCATCATGGGATACAAGGTAAAAATCATATCTAAATGCCTTGATTTATTTTAGGGTCCTCTTTATCTTGAAAATTTGTTAATTTGGTAGGTTCCCATAATGTTAGGTAGGGTTTGATAGGGACAGTTGGGTTGATAGGTTTGTTATAAATTTTCTCATATGAGAGCATATTATTATATATGGAGGTAAAATCTTTGAATTTCACTATATTATCCATGTGAATGTGCATGAGGTCAATATGGGAATTTTATTGACAAATAACCCATAAAATGTTCTACTACAAATGCTAGTGAAGGGGATGCAAAGTGGGAAACAACTATAAAAGATGATAACTAATTGAAGTAGTAATTATTGGTTGAGATGTAAATGTATACTATGGGAATAGAGGGGGTAGGGTTTTTTTTTGAGATAGATTAAAATATGTGATGGTAAATGGTTGTGATGGGGTGAGGTATTGAGTAGTTGATGGTGTGAAAAGTTATTTTCGGAGAGGTTGACACAAAGTAATTTGTTGTAAAGGTTATAATGGTTGAGTTAGGTTTGTGGTCACATTAGTTTAAATAGGTGGAAGAGTGGTATGGATTGAGACCATAAAATTTTAGACTGAGGAAGAAGGTGGTAAGGTGGATGTGAGTTGGGTTATGGTAACACTTTGGGTTTAGACTATAGTTTTAGAAGGACTAGCAAATACTAGTGGCAGTTGATTAGCTATGGATTGTGACACATTAGTATTAGGGGTGGAATGGAACCTATATTAATATCGAGAGATACAGGTGGTGTTTGGTAAATAAAATATGATACCATAGCTTCCAAATATTCTTTGAATCCTTCTAGTGGCATACACTAGATGAATTATGAGGATTGAACATGAGGAGAAATATGAATACATATGGTTTATACAATAACATAATGATTAAGGGTGATTGTATTATTTTCTTATATGTTGGCAAAATCAAGGTCTCCTTTTGGATAATATTGAGGAATTCCATCCCCAAAGGATTTAAGAGAGGTGTAAGGACTTGGTAAATGTTCTATGGATGAATATAATTATGTGGCTCAGTTTATTTCTATGATTTCTACCTAGTTAAAACCATGTAGAGCTAAATAAACAAATATAAATGCAAAGTAAGCAAAAATAAATCATTTTTCTTTTTTCTCTCTTTAGTGAAGATAAAACACACAATTTAATCAAACATTCCTAATGTTTGTTTTTCTTTTTTTTTAATTATTTATTTTAAAAATTATACTTTAGAATATGATGTGGAGATTGGATTAATAAAAGACCTAAGAAAAGGTATGCTAAGGTAGGTTTCAAGATTGTTTAAGGCTGGTGTCCTTGGTATACCTAAAGGTATGTGAGGCTAAGATTTATTTTGGTGATGGTACATGGATTGATATTAGGGCCTAGCCCCTTAATTCATGACCCTACAATGATGAGGGTGTCAGGTACTTAGCTAATATACCATCAACCAATTATTTATACTTGCCCAGAATACTAAGTTCATTTTCACCTCAGTTATGAAATCTATGTAGGTCCACCTAGGTAGGATTATTTTTGTTGCTTTTTTTTATAGTTTAATGGCTTGGTTGTGTGTGAAATAAAAGTGTGACTACAAATTTTAATTAACCTACCTAATTATGCTATGTGAATAACCTAAGAAATTAATTTGATGAATGCAACTATTTTTATATTCCAAAAGAAAATAATATTTTTTTTATTTTCCCTTTTTGATGAAAACACATTGAATAATGTTCTTAAAATGTAAAGTAAAACAAAAATACTTATAATGATAAATCAATGGATATGAGACCCAAAATGGTCCTAGTAGGCATACCGAAATGTTTAAGTAGTTGTTATGTGAATTTATTTTATTAAATGAACTAATAAAAACTCAAAAGAAAAGTAGGGTTTAGGCCAAAATGAGGCATACCAATGTGATCAGTTTCACAACATTGACCAAAATATTGCAAGAGCTACTTTTTGTATGGGAATTAATACCCACACACAAGTGAAACACTAGCCAATATAGATTAATAAAGTAATAGGGTGGATTTGATGGAAAAATACCAATTCTAGGAAGGTGTAAGATTCCCTTCATTGATGTCAACCCACCTATTTATAAAATAATCTAATAAAAAAGATAATGAAGATTAAAATAGCTTGTTGATATTTTAAATAACATATGATTATGAGAATATTTACTCTTATTCTATTGAATTAATATAATCAATCCAATAATCCTATGAAACTTCAATATCTTCTTGGATAATCTCAAGTTGGGTTAAGATGTCATCAATTTTTGGAATGAATGAAATGGTGTAGAGACTTAAATCATGTGCAATATAACTTTGATCAACAAAGAGGGGTTGGGAAACAATTGGTAAATAAAAAATGTTAAGTATTTCATGGGATTCTCTTAGAATGGTCATCTAAAGATGGAGTTTGTGTTTACATGAAAACAAACAATCAGAATGGACCAGCACTATGGTAAAAATCTATAAAAATAGGCTAATGTTTTTAATAATAAATAGTTATTATAGGTATCAATGTTGATTTATAGAATCAATATTAATGTTAATAGGAGTGATGATAATTAATAATATGGACATTGATTCCAGTAAAATTCCCCTAAAAGGCTAATAAGATGGTTTTTGATTTAATAGAATGGATTCTAAGGATAATAAAGGTAGTCTAAGAATCAAATTAATCATATTATTATATAGAATAAGATAGATAATAAAATTATACTAAAAATATATCACAATAGTAACCGTTAAATGCCTTTTGATGGTGTTATAGATTTCTAATCTATTTTAACATCCATAGAGTCAAACCATGGATTCGAAACATTGATGTATATTAGTGAAATAGCCTAATGTCTGTGATATAAGTTCTCATGAGCATCATTCATCTCTCAGGCATTATATCAACCTTATAGTGTAGTTTTGAGATCCATTAGGGTGAGATGAGACCATGTGTAAGTAATCGACACTATTTAAACATAATTAGCATCGATCATAGGGAATCATTAATGATTTTACATTTTCTTTTCAAAATGCATTTAAAATGGTTCAAACTATATCATAACTTGGGGAAGAGGTTTTTTAAGTTATTTCACAATATTTTTATCATGGGTAAGTTGTTAGGATAGAGGCATAATTTAGATTTTATGGATTTTTAGTAGATTTTTGGAGATTTAGGAGGTTGGAAAGGGAGTAAATAGTAATTAAAAAATTAATTACTTTGATTAAATGTAAATAAGGGTGGTGGATAATAAACAAAGGGGATTATGATATATAAATGCACTTATTAGGTAACATACATAAAATTAGTGTCTAAATGGGGTAAAATTTCAAAAAATGACTAAATATTCACTCCATGAGGGGTAAGAAATAATAATTTTTACCCTCCAATTTTAAAATCCTAACATATAACCTTTACATGTGAGAGAGACACACAAAATGGTTAATACATCCTACCACTGACACCTTGGAGAGTGCATGAGTGAGTACCAATGACCACTAGGGAGTAGGGTATTGTTAGGTAAAATTTAATTATATTTAATTTGGTCATTAATTACATTTATGAATCCATTAAAGTAAGTGAAAAAATAAATTTTACTATCTTGAAGAGATAAAAATAGTGAACTAGACCATGCAAATGAAAAGAATTCCATGGAAATGATGATCTTGCAAGGAAATCGATGAGATCACCAAAATAGATGAAAATTGCCAAAATGGAAAAATTAATTTATCATTGAAAATCACATAAAGGGTGAAAGCATGGGTAATATAGAAGTATCATTATTCAAATGATTGTTTTTCCAGTCAAATGGTGGTATCACTAGTTAAATAGTGGCATCACAAATCAAATGTAAAAATCACCAGACAAACACTTATGGCATGAAAAATGGTGAAGTAGATAGAAATAATGAGGTCATCCTACGAAATGGTAGGTTTGACCCATGAAATAGTGAAATCACATATCAAAGGAGGGAAATGGTGAAGTTAACCTATAGAATGGTGAAGATGCTCTACATAATAGTGAAGTCACCAAATAAAATATTGAAGATTGCCAAAAATGGAAACATCCTAAGAAAAAGTGGAAATTAAGATAAAAGAATATTTTATTAGTTCAAACTTAAAATAAAATAGTAAATTAATTACCTAGAAAAAAAATAGATAAGTGACTAACTTGATTCTATTTGGCTTGTGTTATGCAGGAGCATGTCAAAGTTGTTATAACATGGGAGTGGTCATCACATGCCCTACATTCATTTTGGATTATGTAAAATAAGGTCATGGGACTACTTGAGGTAATAGTTTCATAAAATATATCCCATATTCTAGTGATTTAAGTTAATCATGCCTACTTGTCAGCACTATATAGTGTTAATATTCAAACACATCCACCTTCCATCTATCGATAAGAGAGGTGATTTTGAATTTTGAATATGGTAATTATATTTTGTAGGTGTTGATTAAAGGTCAACAAATATATTAGATGTTCATGGGATATATTATATTTTTGGAAGATGTAATTGGAATTAGATACCTAGTTATTCGTGAGTGTCCTATTGATATTGACATGTTATAAGACCTACCTTGTCCTTTAATTATTTTTGTATGAGTACCACCACCTCCACCATAGGGCATAGTACCCTAAAAGGTAATGATATTAATGGCTCTTTTTAGTCACCTCTTGATTCCTAACAAGAGTGACTAATATTTGTAGATTGGATTGATAGGCATAGTGTAAGACATTTTAGAACATTCTACATAATTTTCATGGGGTCCCATCATATTGAAGTATTTTTAAAGAGACCTACACATGATTACATATTATGGAGGGTACAACATTAGTTATAACACTCTCCTCTAAGTCTAAGCTTGGAAACATAGTGTGATAGAGTAACTTGTTGGATATATTTTTAATTGATTACATAAGGATCCAATGGCCTATGGGTGGGTTTAGATAGAGGTAGAGGTATGATGCCACCAATGATAATTATACTTCTATATGTATATCATTGATGAGATGGTGGATGGAGATTTTATCTAGAGAATGTCCCTAGTGTGTAGTTTAAGTGGATAGAGGATAAATTTGGATTTTAGTATATGTTAACTCATTATTAAATCATGGGTCACCATGAATTGATCAAGGATAGATATATTACATACTACATGCAATAAAATTTTAGCTTCTATTAGGACATGAGAGATATAATCCACTTTTTTGTACATGTTACACGTGATATTCATGATTGGTGGCTACTAGTTCCCAGGGCTTCGACCATTATATATTTTAACATGGTACAACTTATAATTGGTAATTTATAGTAAATTCTATATATTATAGATTTATAGACACCTATGTAGTATGGTGGACATTTTTGTGTCCTCTTAGATTGACTAGAAGTCATCCCTAATAGCCGATGTAGAGAAAAAGGGTCAGATGGAGGAGGGATGGGGATATAGTATAGGTAAAATTTGAAGTAAAGGTTCCCATTTATTAGGTTATACCATAAGGCATCTATTTATATATTTTTTAGGTTTAATTACATTGGCCTACACAACTAACTATGTAGGTTCTTATGTAACATTTGCTACAATAGGCTATACTAATCCTAGGTGTTCATGATGGATATGGAAATGGATAAGGAGGGGAATGATAGGGTCCTCAGGTAGATACAAATAGGGTAGAGGTGGAAGGTGGGATACCAAGCCATGGTATAGGGAGTAAAGAGTTTGAATCCTCTAGTACAGGCATGGAGATTGATACTTTACAGGGCCCCTCTAGCTTAGGGATATCCATGGAAGATCAAGCTCTTATTGATAGACTAAAAAGTGATATAACATTATGTATATTAGATATTATATGTATATAATAAGATGTGTCTAGGATACTATCTGAGTTAGACATAACCCAAGGTGAGACCACCAAGTTACATGTTATTATCATAGCCTCAGATTTAGATATTGTCACTTTGATAAGGCAAGTGGCTTATTTGATAGGTGTATAGGATCAGTTGAATAGGGTCTAAACATAGTTGAAAATATAATATGTATAGTTACTATTAGTTGAGGGTGATTGGAATAGATCTTGGTTGATATACAAAGGCTCTATGAGGTGTTAGATGGGCCTTAATAGCTTAAATCAGGGAGTGATACATATAGATATTTAGAGAACATGATTATGGCTAAGGATGGTGCCCTTAATGTGAAGGATGATTTCCTAAATGTGAAGGATGATATTTCTTATTATCAAAGTTTGTATGAGGTGGTTGTACCATTGAACTAAAGGGCACCTACTTATAGTTAGTAATTATGTAGCCAACAAACTATCAAGACCTATAGGTCTTAGCATACTACTACCTCAGAGTATTTACTAGCACAACTAATTATACAATGGGTAATTATGGTTATACCACCATCAACATGAGTAACATCACTAACACATGGTATCAAAAAGAGATTTGATTAGAGTCCCCTTATAGATGGGGTGATCCAAAGTTGATTTTGTATCTTATTGTTCTACATTATTGTAATGTATATAAGATGTATACATTTTATCTATATATATATGTGTGTGTGTGTCTATATATATATATATATATATATATATGTATATGTATATATATATATATATGTATATATATATATATGTATATATATATGTATGTATGTATATATATATATGTATATATATAAATATATATATATATATATATATATTTGTATGTATATATATATATACACACACACACACATACATATATATACATATATATATATATACACACATATATACATATATATATATACATATATACATATATATGTCTATATATATACATATATATATAGATAGATATATATACATACCTACATATATATATATATACACACACACACACACACATATATATGTATGTGTGTGTGTGTGTGTGTGTGTGTGTGTGTGTATACACACACACACACACACACATACATATATATATTTTGATCACAGATAATTATGCATCGACTCTTAATATTATTTTTTGATGCTCTTTACTTTTGCACCACTATGATGTTATATGTTAGGTGTTGATCAAAATATGGATACTAATGTGTATTTATTTTGCATAATTATGTTTTTTTTTGTATTGATAGTTCATGTTTCAGTTGTGTTTATCTTATGGATATACATGAATTATGACTAGATGGTATATGCCTACTTCAGAAGATGCATATCCTTAGGTAGCATAGGAATGCTATGTGTATGGTATATTCATGTGATAATGTATTGGATGGGATTTTTTATGTCTGATCTTGATCATTTGTTTTTGTTTAATTTTTAAAATGAAATTATGTATAATAATTATGAATAACTTATAATAACATTGTATGTCATATTGCTCATGGACCTATTTAAATGAGAATACTTACAACTTAATAGAATGTTAAAATATCAAAACCTAATTTAAAAATAAAAACACATCTAAGCAAAAAACAAATAAAAAAATAAATGAGTTAAAAATACAATATGTAAAACCACTTAAATAAAAGATATTAAATATATAGATGAAAGTGTAAAACATAATGTATCAAAACATTAAAATGAACAATATTAGGTTTAAAATAGATTTTAACAAACACAAAATCAATACTTAAGTGGAAACAAGAATGAATTAAAAAAATTAATCCCTCAAACTAACAAACAAAAGATAAATGAAATAAATAAATAATAATATAAATAAACATTCAACAAAATATACAAACAAAATAAATAATATAAATACAAAAGTGAATGACTCAGTCCCAAGTAGAGGCAAGACTCAAGTGTTTAACAAATTGTACATAAACATAACAAACAAATAAATAATTAAATATAAAGTGTAATCTAGTTAGAAATGAGATATAAAATATCAAGATTTAACATAATACAAAATATATCAGACATAAAACAAACAATATAATAAATCAATACTATAAATAAACCAAAGAAAGTAAACAAGCAACATGAAAAAACAAACAAAACAAAACAATATAAAAAAACATAAATACAAATTATAGACCACTTAAATTCAAGATACAAATAATCGAAACTCAAGTACTAACATGATGTACTTGATGCAAATAATTAAACATACTTTAAATACCAAAGGTAAATAACTCAAGTCAAATATACGAAAAGAATCAAGTGTAAACAAATTGTAAAGACACAAAACTTAAAACAAACAAGCAATAAATGCTAATAATTTAAAAACACAAAAGAAAAATTAATAAAAGATGAATAACTCAATGGAACCAATCAATACTTACATGTGTGTAAGAAATGAAATGTTATGCATTGGATATTGCTCCCCTAGGATAAGGGTGAAATTAATTATTTTTAGTAACATGAAAGGGGTGTCCAAGCTATCTCTAATTTCCAAGCTATCTCTAATTTCCAAAATTTAAATGGTCACTACAAATATATTCCTATAGAGATCAAGCCAAATATAGTTTTCCTAGGGATATGGGATACAAAAAAAGTGATGACAAACAAATATATGATAATAGATAATAAATACGAATGGCTATACTGAAAAAAATTATGAGAATTTAAGCAAGTATAAACTGAAAGTGGAGTGCACAAAATACATAATTCCCATTGGTTAGTGAATTATCACTTATAAAATAATCAGACCATAAGAGAAGATGAGTGTTCACTAGTGCATCAATGTAAAATACACAATGCCCACAAATGTGTCTCCTTAAATGGTGAGAATGTAAGGAAAACACTACTCTAAAAATGATGAGATTTTATGGTAAATATTAATTTTAGAATTGTGAGAGTGTAAGGAAACAAAATTTAAGAATAATATTAGTTAAGCTAACCTGAAATGCCCCATACATCCAAGAGTTTCCTACATAGTTTGTGCAGACCTCAGGCTGACTAGTTCTCTCAAAAATGGGAGGATAATGGTATGGTAGCCATAAAGTCATCATAAAAGGAATCAAGATATATATAAGTTTCAATTCCATCAAATTTTCATGGCTTTGTATCTCTCATGTAAATTATAATCCAATTTTCATGATTTTTTGATTTTTAGGGTTTTCTATTTTTATCAATGTTTTTGGTTTTTTGCAAAAAGGAAATATAGGTAATATTTTCAAAAGTACAATAGACCATCTAGAAAAGGACATTTTTCCTTAGGTAGAATCTAAAACAATAACAAAATTGACTAAAATGGTAATTCAAATACATTCCAACAATATAATTTGAAGCAAATGAAAATATCACACAATGACAAGATGAGAACATGAATGAAACATAAAGGGGAAACAAATTAGGATAAAAAATTAGAATAAGTTTGAAAGGAACTATTAATTAGGTGATAGCCTTGTTGATATGCCCTAAAACACTTGTCTATAAAGAATCTATTATTGCTGATAATGGATGAGGTTCCTTTAGAACAATAGTCATTGAATATACCTATAATATGTATTCATAACTAGTATCATGATTGATAATAAGAATGGAATAGGGAATGAATAAATAATGGTATAATTAATGGTACAATATGATAAATAGGAATGGTACAATATGAATAAATAGGATCATCCTAAGACATTTGAAAGGTTAGTGGTGTATTTTATTTTAGAATAATTTCATTACTTATATTATTATGTGTAGCAATACCATTAGTTTAGTCCCTAGACCATCCTAATTTTCTTTAGAATCTATTTTCCCAAGCCATAATCCAACCTCTTACTTTTATTGAGAAATTTACTAGAATCGATGTTGATCATACTCATTGACACTGATCCTAATAAAATTGATACCAATTTTTTGAATTTCCATTGATCCTATCAAAATTGTCAAGTTTTAGAATCTAAATCCATTTTCACATCTTTTTTCCTTACCATGGTCTATTATAATCATTATGTTTTACAACAAACATTAACCCTACATTTAGATGATTATTATGGGAATTCTTCACGACATAATTAGTATTTTTGATCTATTGATTATTGCCAAACCTATCTTCATTGATTAAAGGGACATCATGCATGAATTGAGTCTCTAATCCATTTCATTCACTCCAAATATTGATAACATTTCATCCAATCTATAAATAATCTAGGAATATACCTAAGCCACACAAGATTATTCGCTCAATTACTTTGATTACATTAATGAAATAGAGGAAAAATAATTTTATCCTTATATTATGTTATTTAATTATCAACAAATATATATAATTCATATTATCATTTTACATCATCTTAATTACTAAATAGGTGGATTGACATTCATGAAAGAAAGTTAAACCCTTCCTGGAAATTTTATTTTACCAAGCAATCCCATCTTATTTTATCAATCTATCTTGTCTAGTTTTTTACTTGTGTGTAGGTAATACTTCTTAGAAAAAAAGGATTTATCATAACATATTGGCCAATGATGTGTATTTGATCCTCTAGGCATGCCTTATTTCAGCTAAAACCCTACTTTATTTTGAGTTTTTATTAGTTCATATTACAAAAGGAAAATTACATAAAAACTACATAAACATTCTAACATGCCTAGTGGGACCCTGTTGGGCCTCCTAGTCATTGATTGACATTTCAAGTTTTATTTTCTTGCATTTTTAGTAAATATTTCATTATTTTTTCATCAAAAAAGAAAAAAAATCTAGATTTCATTTGGGATTTAAAAGGGATTGTATTCATCGAATTGCTTACTTGGTTAGATTATTCACATAGCATAAGTAGGTGAGTTAATTTATCATTGTTGTCACACTTCTTTTTAACACACAATAAAATCACAAAACTATCAAATAAAATAAAAAATAATCCTACCTAGGTGGACCTACTTGTATTTCATCATCAAAAGGAAAATCTACTTGGTGTTCTGGCTAAGTATAAAAAATTGGTTGATGATATAATGGATAAGTTTTTGACACCCTTATCATTGTAAGGTCATGAAGTCATGGGGTAGGCCCCAATATCAAGCCACATACCATTACCAACATAGAGATAAGACTCATTTACCTCTAGGTATATCGAAGATACAAAACTTAAACAAACCTAAAACCAACCTTAACATACCACAAACTAGGTCTTATGTTAACCCCAACTCCCCTTGATTTTCTAAATCATAATTTTTAAAAGAGATAAAAAAGTAAAAATAAAAAAATATTTTATTTTTATTTTCTTTGCATTTATCTTCATTTAATTAATGCTACATGGTTTTAACTAGGAAATAATAACAAAATAAAACTGAGTCACACACATCTTATTCATCCATGGAACATTCACCATGTCTTCCTATCTCTCATAAATCCTTTATGGAGGCTATTGCTCAATATTATCCATAAGGAGACCCATATTTTACAAACACACTATATAATATCCACTCACCCTTAGGCATTACCTTACTACATGAGCCATCTGTATTCTTGTTTCTCCTCATGCCCAAACCTTTCAATTAATCTATTGTATGACACTAGAAGGATATGAAGAACATTTGATAGGCATGATGTCTTCTTTAGTTAACAAACCACTATTAGTAACTTTTCATTCCAATATAGGTTCTATTCTACCCCCTAATACTAATGTTACACAACCCATAATTAATCAACCACCATTAGTTACCACTAATCCATATACAATTATTGTTCAAAGATAAAATGTTAGCATACCCAAACTTAAATCCACCAAAGCACCTTATTCTTCACTCTATAATTTAGTGGTCTCAATCCCTTCCACTCTCCCACCTATTCAAACAAATGTGACCACAAACCCAAATCAACCTTTACAATAAGTTCCTTTATGTCAATCTATCCAACAATAAATTTTACCATCATCAACAACCTAATACCTCTCCCCATTACAACCATTCACAAGTATCTATTTTAATCCATCTCATTAACAAACCCTACCCCCTCTATTCATATAATATGCCACTCCATATCAACTAATCATTACCACCTCAGTTGGTTATCCTATTTTGTAACCATTTCTCACTTCACATCCCCTTCATCATATTTGTAATAAAATACTTTAGGTATGCCTCAATATAATACCCAACAAAACGTCATGAACACTCTTATGTCTATGATGGCCATCCTTGAAGCTTCTACCTATGGTCAAAATAATATGTTATCATATGAACAAATCTATAACAAACATATCAATCTGACTATCCCTATTATGCCCTATCCTTCATAATGAGAGATGCACAAGTTCATAAAATTTCAAGACAAGGAGGACCCTCAACAACACATCAATGTATTTAGACATTATTTATAAATTATATCCCATGATGACACTCTCCTCATGAGAAAATTTCCCATGTCACTAGTTGGGACCACTTTGGATTGGTATAGTTCTATTTTGCAGCTCTTTAATTTATTTTGGCCAACTAGCCCAAACCTTCTTAGAGCACTTTTATATATATATATATATATATATATATATATATATATATATATATATATATATATATATATATATATATATATATATATATATAAGGGTAACCATCACTAGTTTATATGCCATTAAACAACTCAAAGATAAATAAATTACATATTTAGTTACAATATGGCAAGGACTTATAGACCCGTTATCTTTTTCCCTACATTAGATAGACTGAATCAAAAAACTAACAAATTTTTTGATTAACTCTATCTAATGGACGGAAAAAGATAACGGGTCTATAAGTCCTTTCCATATTGTAAATATATATGTAATTTATATATCTTTGAGTTGTTTAAAGGCATATAAATTAGTGATGGTTACTCTTATATATAGATAGAGTTAATCAAAAAATTTGTCAGGTTGTAAACCAAGCACCTATCATCCATGATTAAAGTCTAATACTTCAAGGCCTTTGATGAATATTTTACCATGGATCATAAGTTATAAATCCAAACCATAGAAGAAGGAAAATTTATGTTATGAAATAAAATATTGAAATTTGATCCTTCCAAGGCATCCAACAACTCTATATCATAAATCGTAACAAATTTCATAGTCCTAAAATCAATAAACTTATCATCATTTTTCCTCCTATACATAACTATATAAAAGCTTATCATCATTTTCATGTAAGATATACATGCCCTTTGGATAATCTTATGCTTCCATCTTGGACAAACTTTTAAAAGTGCCAATTATCAAACTCCCTTTGATTAGGCTAACTTATGACTCTAGTCCTAAACCTAATTGGTGTAAAGAGAGTGAATTTTTCACCTACCATCATGTACCTAGACATGAGATCAATAGATGTTGGTAGTTTAGGATCTTGGTCTAGAACCTTATCAATGAAGGGAAATTATAATTAGATAATCCAAATGCACCTTCAAACCAATCCTTCAACATCTTTAGACAACCATTCCCAAATCATCCATATTCATCTAATTCTATAAAAACAAACATTGGAAATAACCAAAATCAATAATCCCATGTAATACATACCATTCATGATAAAATTATACCTAAATTAGTTGGTAGAAAACCTGAGCCCTCTTCTAAAGTAATAGAAATTCCAGACCTCCATATAAGGGATGTTTTGGAACAACTGAAGTTGATCAAGCCTATTTCTATCATCCATTCAAACCTCCATGATATCATTACATGGGAGCCTCCATAGGATGTGTAATCTAAACACGTTCAAGACCACTTAAAAATAATGGAAGGTAAAAGGGTTAGTTTAATCACATGCGACACATTCCTTAGTATGCTAAATGTTAAAGCCTTGCAACACCCACGTATAAGACTTGATATCCATCAAACAACCAAAAATGAAAAACCTCATAAATATACCCCTATAACCTATAATTGTTCTTAATAAGAGAAGATAAATATTCCTAGGTTCAAACTAAGCCATCCATATTAAGATCTCATCCTCCCTCTAAGCTAAGGATTAGACTTACAAAACCACCTCTCAAGGGACGTAAGATAGGTTATAAACTTTCATCCATATTACCAACACCAATACCCCATATCAATCCCATAATTTTTTATTACCCCTAAGACTTATCTAAGTTACCTTTACCACCCATTAAGACCACTCATATAATCAACACAAAAAATGAAAGTGTGAAGGTGAGCATGGTACAAAAACTGATACCCTAAAGAATAATAAAATCCCACCAAAACCCATTAGAGGGATCATATTATACCATCTTCTATTAACTTATTTAAAATTCCCTCATCACATTACCACCCATAAAACTTGTTAACTTTCATATCCAAAAGATGACATGGTAAAAGGGAGATGAGATATGTGCTTACCATAGGATACTAAGACATGATACCAAGAATGCCAATGCTCTAAAGGATGTGATTTAGGATCTCTTGAAGGAAGGTGACCAATTAATATAATAGCCTTGTCCTAATACTATTTTATACTAAGACACTAAATATAAAACTACCTCTAAAACTAATATGGTATGTTCCATAAATACTTTAAAATAAAAATAAAAATAAGCATCTAAAGGCATGGTTGATATCCTTGACTCCAACTCTGAACATTTATTTTCCAATAGCTTTAGGAGTCCTCAAAATATGGGTAACTATGGAACTTCAAAAAACCAACCACTATTATAACTTGATACATTAAACATAGCCACATAATCTTAGGTGTAAGGCTAAAAATACTAGAATCTAAACAAAGTAAAATTTTCCATTGCAAAGACCCTTACCTCTAATATAGACACAACCAAACCATCCACTAAAAAACCAAAAGTATCAATTTTTTGGACACCTTAGGATAATAATATCTCAAAATTTATATAGATATCAGTTCTAAAATAGCTCCACAAACTACCTATAAATATGTCCTTATACAAACTTATCTAAAATTGTAAACACCATCAAGGTATGATAAAGGCACTATAAGTCATGTAGGTATAACTAGATGAACCTCAAATACTATTGGATTTTATGGGATTATTAAAAGCATACTCATACATCACCTTACATGATTCTAAATTATCCTCATTAGAACCTAAAGAATAGGACCTACCTTTATTTATCACTACCCAAGTTGATATAATAATGATCAAAAAAGTCATTATTGACAATGGGGGAAATATAAATTATCTCATCACATGATTTTAATAAAATATAGATACCAAAAAATATCATATCCCAATCCTAAATTATTTTATGAACCTTGAATGACATGGTAATTCCTAATTTAGGAATTAATGTCCTCCCTATTCAAGTTGATGCACATACCCTCCTTATGTTATTTTATGTGGTAAAAGGGGAATTTCAATTTAACATCTTACTAGGGCAACCCTAGGTCTATACTATGTGATGTGTCCCCTTTACCTTACATCAATTCCTCATGTATTAATATGAAGGTGAAATCCACTTTATCCCAATAGATCCTCATCCATTCAAAACATGTAATTTAACTTATCAACCTAATGATGTCTTAATCCATCTAAAACAATCAAACCCATCATCATCAAATAAGGCATCATATAGAACAATAATAAATTCATCTCATCTTCATAATGATTTGATCGATTCTATGCTCCAACAAATCTCACTAGGGGAATACCAACTATTGATGTTCAACACCCTACTTACTCCTTAGGAATATGGGTTCCTAAAAAAACATCCCCTCTATTATCCTAAGCTTGGAGAGTTTATTTCTTTTGGTCCTCCTCATATTTTCATCCATTTAATCTATGGATGGATTGATCAATGCCTTTTATATCATGAAAATCATTCTCATACAAAACTATTTTCCTCAAGTTTATCTTTCCTTGATAAGATACACTTTGCAAAAACTTATTTGTAGTGGTCTGTTTAGAAGGGCTTCATCATAAGATGTTATAATTAAGAATCACATGAGGTCACTATTTAATAATTTTACTACAAGTAAAATTATATTAACCCCCTATATATTAAAACATGATATAGGGGTTTTATAGGGTGTAAAATGTGTACCATGGTCCAAGTGAGGTCATTTAATGTGTCTTTAACCTTAATCATATTTATTATTAGTCCTTAGTGTTATTTTGTGTCATATAAGGTCAATTTTAAGTCATTAAATGAGGTTATATAGGTTTCATATGGAAAAAATATGTCAAATTTTAATTTAATATAATACATGTTAGACTCTTGTTAGAGATTGCAGTCTTGGACTAACAACTATAGGTGTAACATTGAAAGTAAGAATATATAGTAGTTTTAGGTAGTTTTTAGTTGCTGTATGGCCTTTTTAGTAGTTTTGGAACATGTGGACACTCCTATAGTTTCTATTTTTATCCACTTAGTTCACTTACATGCTTGATAAGCTTTGAAATACCTAGAATTGGTCAAAATTGAACTATCTCCCATATCACTCTTGTTTGTAAGAAAAAATGGTTAACAAGTTTAATTTTGGTATTAAAAACAAGAGGTTTTTTAAAGAAAGTGAATTTGACAGATGATAAGACTATTTATCTGATTTAAATTCATGGAGTGATTTTTATTTTTGGTGCACCATGCTTCATAAACCATTGTTAAGAAGGTTTGTGACTTTTTTCTACTTGCCTATCTCAAACACTTCAATTTTTCTTCTCTATTTTAATGGTTATACAAAATTAATTTTTATAAATGATTTTAGGAGGAATGAGTACCCTTATCACATTTTTTATATTCTTGTCTCCATATGTGTTGTGAATAAAGTTGGCAATATCATCTATTTTGGTAGTGAGAAATTTTGTTGCCAATTTGTAGACAAGGTTTCAATAGTTAAAATGATTATCTTCCTTTAGTGGCTTTAGGGCATGAATAAAATGTTTGGTTTCCACATATGAGATCATGTTTTATCACATTATTTTAAGTTTTAGTATCAAGTCTAATATTGATGAAGAGCAAAATCATAAACATTGCACATAGTCAGTTTCCCTTTGACTATCACTTACAACCAAATGAACTAATCCCTTGAGAAGTCATGTTGATGACACAAAGATTTCAAGGGGTGTGAGAAGGGATATAAGGTGTAAATAGATAAATTTATCCTTTCAAAAGGTTAGGATATTGTATATAAGAACTGATTACATATACTTATATCATGTAGTAGCACCTATAGGCAATCCATAGTAGCCTGATTTTAATATATATGAAATAGAGGAATGTTGACATGAAGGTGTTGAACTCCTTGAGACATTATTTTAGATTTGAGAATATAGAGAGGATAATGGTGAAAATGATGAATCCATTGTGTGAATAATAGACTTATAAATATGTCCACAATTTAAATGTTATAAGAGAGATTAGTTACCTTAATCCCTCCAAATAAGGTATTTGCTCATTAAAAATGTCATCTCTTGGTGGAGTATCTTGAAGTATAGACTAGTCTATTTGTTTCCATCTTGTATCCCAAGAAATAAGGAAATGTCTTATCATGAGAGATTGATTTTTTGGTCATTACAAGGTAGTGTAAATAATTTTCTATTTCCAACAAGTTTTTAATATAGATATTCAGTGAAATCTATAGATCTTGAAGCCTAAATAGCCTTACAACATAATGTGACACAATGGAAGCATATATCAAGATAAGTGATTATTTTGAGTGAGAGATTACCTATGAACCCAAAAATAGTTAGAAAAAATTATTTTAAATGATTTGAAATAGGCCCTATGAACATCTACATGAACCCATGGTTTCTCAAAGAGATAATTCTATAATTAGTATGGAGACCCTAGTGTTGATGGTATGAAATAAAGAGTAAACCCTAAATACAAGGTTTTTCAATCAGGTTAGAAATGATTTAATAAAATTAATATTAATAAATGGAATTCATGTATAGTACCTAGACATAGGTCACCACCTATAGGGATCCCTTAAGGTCTTTATGATTGTCTCCTATAGGCGACACAGTTTGACTATAGACTAACCTTGGTAGATGAGAGATGTCAGCTTGGAAGATTGTAAAAGGTATAGATGGATGAAAATGATTAATAAAACTCTCATAGTGTTATTTAAAATACCATTTCATCCTTAGATAAATGAATTATGGCAAGGACAAGTCCTAATTTACCATTCAAGTTGAGGTTTCTAAACCCTACAAATAGTGTACAATGTTGAAAGCCAATCATAGGGTTTTATGATATTGAGAGATATAAAAGGATGAATAGACCTTGTATATTTGTGTATATTTTATTAAATACCTATTATAGCCTCCCATGAACTCATTTTAGATATATAAATAAGTTAAGTATCATTTATTTTATCTTAGATAGAAGGTACTCATAAATAGTATAGAGTTGCAGGCAGAATATGTGAATGAAAGATTAATGAGGTGGATGTGTATTAGAGATTATTATAATTATTATTAATGTTATTTTTAATTTTAGTGAACATTAAAATACACCCAAAGTTTTCAAAGGCACTCAAAGGTGATAAAAGTTCATAGATTGCAGTCAGACCTATTAGGCCTTGAACTAGGCCTATACCTTAATGAGGTTTAACTTAATTTATAACACTAGATGAAACCTAAAACCAATTTTATGAAATTTATGAGAAGCTATAGAGTCTCCAAGAGTTTTTTTTTTAGGTTATTTCATAGAGGATCATTTTGGCCTAAAATTGCCTCAGGGGTACCCATAATGCACTCTAATGCTTGAGAGACCATCTTTAATCACTCATACCTATAAGGATATATTGAATGGTGCCTAAATAATTTTTGAAGAGTTGAAGGAGGTCCTATAATTTGTTTTTGTGTAATTTTTTCGTAAATTTAATGTTTATTTTTTATGAATCATCCCTAAGAAGCAACATCTTCTAAAACCCTCCAAAAACTCTAGTTTTGACCCAATGGAGTAAAAATGCAAGGATATAGATGAAGGAGGGATATTATGGACTGTAAATTTATTTTTAATTATGTATTTATCTCTCAATATATTGAACAACCAATTTTTATGTACCCTACTTGTATGAGCAAGTAAAAAACTAGTTTTTTTATAAGTTTTTACATGTTTTATAGGTATAGATCAGGATGAATAAGTGGGAGTCATCGGGGTAAATATGTAATTAATTATTACCACTATACATATAAATTTATAACATTAAATAAAAAAATAAACATCTCTTATAAGTCATTCATCAGAGGCAGTCTTAGACAGGTAATGAAAAGACATGACTGCCAAGTGAAAGAATGAGAAGTCTATTTTTTAGGACCTTTTAATGACTAAATAAATATGAGAAAAATAAACTCTAAAAATTTGTCCTAAAACCTATTACATGGATTGGGTTAGGAAACTAAATCCTGATTGGATGAAAAATGTGAAGAATGAGGCTGAGAAGGGCTAATAGATGACTGCAGATGGTGAGTACAAGTGTCCAAAAGATGGTTAGTAGTTAGGAGAACATATGATGACTTTCATATTATATTTATAACCTTAATATACATTTAATTATTTTCAAATCTCCCTATTCTAGTTTCAATTTCTCAAGAGATGTTTCATGATGAAGGTAGTTTTAAACAAGGTCATTTGAAGACCGTATGATAGTTTAAGGAGTTTTAATGCTTCATATGGACACTTATCCAATTATAAATTTCATGGTATATTATGAACTTAATTATACTAAAATTTAACTATTTATCATCACTTGACACTTGTTATTGTGAATCTTGAGCTCTATTCTTCTCCCTTATCTCACATGACCTATAAATGCAAGTCATTTTAGCTTTATAAAAAATCCACACCTGGTATACGGAGACATGTTGGTTTGATAATATATTTTTAATTTTAAATAATAATTTAAATCTATTTTTGAGTTAATTAATTTATTATCTAAGTGTGTTAAGTTATGTATAGTTAAGTGTCTAGTGATAAACATATATTCTTGACTTCTCTTTATCATTTCATGTTTGGTACAAGTACTTCTCACTCTCACCAATTACCTGAAGAGTAGTTAGTGTGTTTGACTATTTTAAAGTGTAAAAATATGCTTGATGTCTATAATATATCATATATTTCACTCAATTTGAGTATTTTAATGCATATCACCTCCATGCTTGAAATACTAATGTTAGAGTAATACAAGATTGTGAGCCTAGTGTTGTAGGTCATGTTTCATAGTGCAATGGTATGGTAGTCTAGTGGAGATATTTTTAGTGTATCACCTCAGTATATTGGTTTATTTTTTATTTTATTTCTATCCATTTTCATCCAAGCAAGAAATTATTGTAGGTGATAATAAATTAAACAACAATCTAGTGATCTAGACTTAAACCTAGAGGCCTACCTCTATCATAAGAAACCCATAGGTCTAGAGGTATTCCAATGTTACCTTAATTTTATAGTAGGCTTGAACAACCAATTATAGGGTACAATATTTAGTGACAATAGTTTTGGTACCCCTACTAGGACTGTTATTTCAAAGACATTTTGTCAAGGTCAATGTTGGTCTTGACAACATCATAGGTGAAAATGGTGTTATACTCATGATTTAGAAGCTCCATTCAAGGTAATATCTAGTTGTAGACAATTTTTTATTAGTTATTATGTTCAAACTTATGGTACATAATATTTCAACTTATAATAGAGGTTCTAATCCCATAATCCCACACCTTCAGCTTGAAATTCCTCTTTAATTTCAACATCCTCAACCTATCTTGACCTTCAAAGAACAAGATAACTTTACAAGCCAAAAATATCAAGAAAGTGAAGAGGAAATTGAGGATAATATGTCTAGGTAGCATGCTTTCCCAATATTTAATTCTAAAAATCCTATCCATCTTAATGCATATGATGATATACCCCCTAATGACACCAAGAGTGTTCCCACATTCAATGGTGAAGGTCATGTTACCCCTAGTGAGCATATTAGGGACACCCCTAACTTCTATAGTTTTCCAATGTCATTAAAGTGAAGATTTTCATTAAAATAATTGTCATGTCCCTTAGATGGAAATTAATTGACTGGTATATGACATTTCCTGAAGGGTATTTCATAACTAGGGATGATTTTCTAGACTTACTAACCTCAAGGTTTGAAGATAAAAGTGATCACACATCACTCATCCACCAACTTAATGTAATTAAAATATCCCCCAAGGATAATATTCATGATTTTAATGAGAGATTACAAAGAACTTAATAGTCTACCTCCTTCAATGAGGCTTCCTAAAAGCTTTGTGTTTCTTACATATCTAATAGATATTAGAACTGACATAGCCATCATGTTGTATTCCATGGGTAGTTACACCTTACTTGAAGCATATGACCTAACTATTAGAGATGATAATGGCCTAATAAAATATGTAAAATTACCTCAAAATGTATCTATGCCTATGCTACTTAATATGTCTATTGATACTCCAATTGTTGCTCAAATTCTAAATGTAAACACCAAGTTTAGAGCTACCCCTAGGAAGGAAGAATATGTAATTGATTGAGATGCAAGATATAAAGCCTTAGAGGCTCAAAATAGGAAACCAAATATGCAATATTGTGTTAAATAAAACCCATACCCATATCCTCAACAAGGAAAGAGGTTGACACCTAAGAAATATAGTCAAGTTAGAGGGCAAGGATAACCTAACTTCAATAGGCCAGCTAATGCATACAATGTAACTTCCACATCCAACACAAGAGCCATGGTACCAATTCATAGAAACATTGTCCATGGATAATAATGGAAAAAATTATATTTCATGGATGCTAATTAATGTGGAGAAAAATATATGATTATCCAAGGAAGATTCACTCTTCAATTATCAATAGAAGATGAGAACTTCATGCAATCAAATGAAGGATGGAAACCTCAAGGAGTAAGTTTGACTAACTTTCTAATGGAAAACACTTTTGTTCTGAATAATAATATTTTATTTTCAACCAATAATATATCAAAAATTAAGGCTTTAGGAGATGATCATGGTGTTAACACAAGTAAAAATAACCCTCCTATAAGGCAGTAAGACATGACTACGAGTATACTATCCCCTACAACTTTTACACCCATTTCAAATCAAAATGTTGGGAAGGTGATGTATAGTGATCCAATCTATCAATTTAAAGGTAATTATTTTCCTTCAAGGAATCAAGAAAATATGAGTAATATTTATTTGAATATTTTAGATTCTTTGAAGAGTGTTAAGGCATATATGTCTCTTTGGGAAATGTTTCACTTGCTTGGTCAAAAGGAGCTTCTTTAAGAGCAACTCTACAAAATCTACCTTAGCCATCAAAAATTGAGTGATGGTAATGTTACCCTCAAGAATTATACCACACAAATTTTTTAATACTATTCTAAATTTGAAAATCATCAACCCTTTTACATCACTCTCATTATGGGAGAGAAACTTGTTCACAATTGCATAGTGGATAATAGAGCTAGTACCTTCATGTTGACCAAGATTTTGGTAGATAAATCAAGTCTAAAGTATGAATTATATATTAAGGGAGTGATTAAAATTGATGGGACACTAGCTAAGTTAGTTAGACTAGTCAAAGGTTAGAGAGTTTTCTTGCATGATTGTCCTAGCTTTACTATCTTTCAAGACATAGTAGTGGTTGACTTGCCTACTCACATTACTATCTACCTCTTAAGGGATGTCAAAGATAATACAAGAGGCTACCTCTCAAAAAATTTGTCCTTCTTGGCCTTAAATATAAGGTATGGAGCAAAGGTAACCATTAGAACATAAGCATTGGCTAAATTTCAAATTAAACCACATGCAAAATCAAGCTCCAATTTTAATTGTGTCATCAATGATTAAGATGAGTCTTTTATAGATGATGGAACATTTTATAAGCTTGAGGGAATATCTAACCTTTTCCTAGCTGAGTATAGTGTATACACTTATGAACATGATCCATATACTTTATTTGATAAACCTGACCTTGCCACATACACCATCCATGAGGTAGGTGATGGATAATCTAAGGTAAGCATTAAAAGTGCTTTTCCACAAGCTATTAAAGGTAACTACCTCATTAATTTACATGATGATGATATTATTTAAGTAATGGTAGAGCATGATAGTGAGAAATATGATGGAATTATACCTAAACTTGATAGAGGAGTCTTTGAAGATGATAGTCATGAAGAGGAAGATGAACTATGGAAAAGGTTCTATGCCATAAGTCAAGATTTTGAGTAGTTTAGTAAGTCTACATATCCTCCTAAGAAGTGTGAACCTAATAATAGGGTTTTTTATGAATATATTGATAATGAAGATGAATGTATAACTATTGTCAAAGAATTTAAAATCATGAAGGACCTTAATGAAGACAAGAAAAAAATTATGTGTTCAAAGAACAATCAACACCTCAACCTATGTTTGAATCATTTTCAGATGTAATGAATTAGAATGAAGGAAAAATTGATGGTCCTATAGATCAAGTGCATCATGATAGTGAAGAGATTGAAGTTAAGATAATTTTTATGACCCCCAAAGTGAGTTTTTATAAATGCCAATTGGATATGATAGAAAGCTAGCAAGTTTCTAACATAAACACAATTTTTGGAGAGATAGATGGAGCATTCTTGAGAGATTCAAGTGATATACTTACAACTAGTAGAAGGCCTAAAGGTGGTAAGTCATTTAAATACTTATAAAATAAAATATTTATTGATAAACATGCTTCAGATGATGAATTAATTACTTGGAGTAGGAATGATGCAAGAGGTACTATCTTTGATCCTGGTTGAAGTGATGGTGATTGTCCTTCACCTCAAGTGTTTGATGTCTTTTACATATTAAGATAGGTGTGTGTTTTTTCTTATGTTGGGTGTGTTTTTACCTATGTGTGTTTACTTAGTGTGTTATCTTGTGTGTTTTTTTAATTTTGTTTGGTGTCTTTTGGTGTTGTTTCAGAGGAAATTTAGTGTTAAATATATTTATAGGTAACTCCATAGCCTAATGGATAGGAGGTTACTGGTATTTGGCATAAATAACTTATGACCCTTAGGAAATCACCAAAATGTTGACTAATTTGACCAAAAGTAGAATTATTTAAACCCCCTATATACTCAAACTTGATATAGGGGTCTTTTAGGGTGTAAAATGTCTACCATGGTCTTAGTCAGGTCATATAATGTGTCTTTAGCCTTAATCATATTTTTTTATTAGTCCTTAGTGTCATTTTGTGTCATATAAGGTCACTTTACAATCATTAAATGAGATTATATGAGTTTCGTATGGAAAAAAAAGGTTTCCAAGTGTACATTAGTATCCTAAATGTTAGATTATTTTTAGAGATGGTAGCCTTGGATTGACAACTATAGGTGCAACATTGAAATCAAGAAGATCAAGCAGTTTTAGGAATTTTTCAATTATATGAAATTTAAAATAGTTTTATAACATGCGGTTACTCTAAGAATGTCTCCTGAGATCCCCTTAGTTCACTTACACAATTTAGAATCTTTGAAAGACCTAAACTTGATTGAAACTAACCTATCTCCCCTATCACTCTCCTTTACAAGTAAAAATGGTCAACTTGTTTCAATCGTGTATGGACAACAGGAGTTGAGTTGGAGTAAGTGACTTTGGTGGATGATAAAAATCTTTGTATAATTCAAATTCATGGAAATATTTTAAATTTTGGTGTACGATGCTTCATTAACCATTATTAATAAGGTTTGTGACTAGTTTCATCTTATTAATGCCTAAATCTTCAAGGCTTATTTTCTATTTACATGGTTATATGAAATTCAAGTTGTATACATGATATGGAAGGCATGATCACCCTTCTCACATATTTTTCAATCCCTTTTTCATATGTTTTGTGAATAATTTTGACAAGATCATCTCTTTTGCTAGTGAAAAACTTCATTGCCAATCTATAGACAAGGTTTCAACAGTTGTAATGCTTATCTTCTTATAGTGCCTTTAGGACAATAACGTAATGTTTGGTTTTGCATCTAAGAGAATGTATGATCACATTATTTGAAGGTTTAGTCTCAAGTCTAATATTAATGAAGATAACAATAACAAACATTTCACATAGTCAGTTTCCCTATGATGATCGCTAACAACCAAATGAACTAATCCCTTGAACAGTGAAGTTCATGACGCATAGATTTCAAGGAGTGTGAGAATGAGTATAAAGGGGAAAAATGATATTGACCCTTTCATAAGGTTAGGATATTGGTTATGATAACCAATATATCACACATAGACTTATATAATGTAGTAGCACCTACATGCAATCCATAGTAGCCGAATTTTCATACATGTGAAATAGAGAAGTGTAAACATAAAGGTGTTGAACTCCTTGAGAACTTGATTCATATTTTAGAATACAAAGAGGATCATGGTGACAATGATCAATACATAATGTGTAGAATATAATTATAACCATGTCCATAATTGGAAAGGTTATAATAGAGATAGGTTTCCTTAATCCCAGTGAATATGATATTTTCTCATAACAAATGTCATCACTTGGTAGAAGATCTTGAAGTACAATCTAGTCTAGTGGTTACTATATTGTACCCCAAGTATAAGGGAAATATATTGACATGAGAGAGTGATAGTTTGGTCATTATAAGATAATTTAAATAAGTTTCCATTTCCAATAAGTTTCTACTATAGATATTTAGTGAAATATATAGCTCTTGAAGCCTAAATGGCCTTACAACATAATGTGATACAATGGAAGCATAGATCAAGATAAGTGATTCTTTTAAGTGAAATATGACCACTAAACCCAATAAAATTCATATAATTTGATGTTTAGTGATTTGACATAGTCCCTATGAACATTTATGAGAACCCCAAGGTTTCTCAAAGGGAGCATTTTATAGTCAGTATATAGACCATAGTATTGATGTTATGAAATAAGGAGAAAACCCTACAAACATGGTTATTCACTCTGGTTGGAAATGATTCATTGAACTTAGGATTAATAAATTATGTCTATTTATAATACATAGACATAGGTCACTACCTATAGGGCCCCATTAAGGTCTCTCTAATTGTCACCTATAGGTGACATAATGTGACTATAGACTAACTTTGGTAGATGAGAGATGTCAGCTTGGAAGATTGGCATAGGTATATATGGATGAACATGATTAATATCACTATAATAGTGGTACATCAAATACCATATAATCCTTAGAGAAAGGAATTAGGGAAAGCACAAGTCCTAACTTATCACTCAGCTTGAGGTTTATAAACCCTAGAAATAGTGCACAAACTTGGAAGTTAGTCTTAGGGGTTTATGATCTTGAGAGATATATAAGGATGACCATATATTTAAAATTTACGTATATTTAATTCAAGACATAATAAATCTTCTAATGTACTCATTTTGGCTAGAAAAATAGGGGAAGTACCCTCTATTTTGTCTCGAATAGAGTGCACTTCTAGATAGTCTAAAGTTGTAGGTATAATATGTGATTAAAATATTGATGAGGTCACAGTTTATTTGAGTATTATATAATGATTATTGAGGTAAATTTTAAGTCTAATGATAATTGAAAAATACCCATAGATTGCAGAGGCACTCACAGGTGGACAAAGGCTCATGGAGTGTAGTAAGGCCTATTAAGCCTATAACTAAGACTATACCAAAATGAGGTTAAAATTCATTTCTAACACAAAATGAAACCTAAAACTAAATTTATGATGTTTATTGGAAGTTATATAGTCTTAAAAATCAACTATTTTGTATGGGATTTTATAGAGAGGTCATTTTTGGTCAAAAATCACGGTAGGGGTACCTAGGATACACTCTAAAGCTCGAGAGACCATCTTCAAGCACTCATACCTGTATGGACCTATTTAATGGTGAGTAAATAACTTGGGGAGAGTTTAATGAGGTCATACAATTTATGTTATTTTAATTTTTTCATAGATTGAATGTTTGGATTCTATGAATCATCCCTAAGAAATAAAACCTTATAAAACCCTCCTAAAACCCTAGTTTTAACTTGATGGAGAATACATTCAAGGAGATGCATTAGGGAGTGACATTTTGGCCTCTAAATTGTTTTTTACTTGTGTAATAATCTATAAATATCTTTAACATCTAGTTATTTTGTACCTTACTTGTAAGAACAAGTATAAAACTGGGGTTTTATAACTTTTTATGTTTTAAAGGTATAGAGTAGAATGAATAAGTGGGAGTCATTCAGAGAGTTATGTATATATTTAATACCATGTTACATATATATTTATCACCTAAATTCAACATATAAACATCTCTACTAAGTCATTCATCATAGGTAGTCTTTGATAGATAATGAAAAGAGAAAGTGACTGCTAAGTGAGAGAATGAAAAGTATATTTTTGGGACCTTTTAAGGACTACCTAATGGAATGGTAGATAAATTGACTCTAAATATGTGTCATAAAACCTCTTCCATGGATTTATTGTGGAAACTAAAGGATACATGGATGACAAATGTGAAGAATGAGGCTACAAAGGCTAATGAATGACTACAGATGGTGAGTACAAGTGTTCATAAGATGGTTAAAAGTTAGGAAAACACTTGATGATTGTAATATCATGTTTAAAACCTCCTTAAGATAGTGAATATGTGTCAAATATCCCTATTCTATTTTAAATCACTTAATATATGATTCATGATGAAGGTAGCTATTAAGATGGCCATTTGAAGTCCCTACACTAGTTTGAGGATTTTTCATGCTTCATATGGATACTTGTCCAATAAGAACTTTCATGGTCTATTCTAAACTTCATTCTCCTAAATTTTAACTATTTCTCATCACTTTATACTTTCTATTTTGACTCTTGAGCTCTACTCATTCTCTCTACTCTCACATGCTCTATAAAATAAGCTATTTTGAATGTTTTAACAAAATCCACACCTAGTATGGTAAAGCCTTGATAGTTTGATTATATATTTTGCATTTTAAATAAGAATTTCAATATAGTTTTGAGTTTTTTAACTTATTTTCTAAGTGTGTGAAGTGATGCATAGTGAAGTGTCTAGTGATAAGTATATATCTTTACCTTCTCATTATCCTTTTATGTTTGGTTTAACTATTTCTCACTCTAATAGGTCACATGAAGTATAAATAGTTCATTTAACTATATTCAAGTTTATAAGTAACCTTTGTGTTGTAATCTGAACTTTGGTTCACTCCCCTTGATTATTTCGATTCATATCACCTCCATGTTTGAAATACTAATGTTAGAGAAATTTAGAATTTTGAGGCTAGTCTTGTAGGTCATGTTTTATAGTGCAACGCTATGGTAGTCTAGTGGAGATATTTCTAGTGTATCACCTCAATAGGGTTTTTTTATTTTCCATGTTATTTATATCCTTTTTAATCCAAGCAAGTAGTTTGTGTAGGTGATAAGCAAGTAAATATCAATCTAGGGAGCTAGCCCTTAAACCTAGAGGTTTACCTCTATCATAGGCAACCCACATGCTTAAAATTATGAAAATGTTGCCCAAGTATTAGAGTGGGATTGAAAAACCAACTCTAGAGTGCACTATTTTTTCATAATATTCACACTAAGTAATCATAGAAAACCACATGAAAAACATGATCTGGGTTTCAAAAAAACCCCTTCAAAAGTATCATAATTCACATATTCACACCAACACTTTGTCATCACTACCCAACACCACTTTGTATATCTATAAAGACCCATCATCATCCTTAATTAACTCCATTTCAAAAACTATTGACATCATATCCATCTTTCCTAACATTTTTTATCAATAATGCAAACTAGGACTGCTCATGTATCAAAAAAATAACAAAATCAAATCTATTCTCCTAATTATCCTTGACATGATAGAACAATATTCTCCATCAGTTCTAATTATTGAATGTTAAGATGATGACTCTATCTTATCATATTTTAGGGAAAGATGTCTGTACTTATGAAACTCCTTTCCATCTAAAACTCCTAGTCTTTTAAACATGGTCACCATCGATATTAATATCAGAACATGAAAATTTTGACAAAATATCAAAGTTAGTCAAGTCCTAGATTTGTAATAACATTAGGTTATAACAACATTATTAGATGACCACAATTATGATTTTACTTGGTATTACAAGTACATGATAGTAATTTACCCTAATATGGTTTCCCATAAAATCATCACCATCCCTAAAGCTAAACCAATAATACAAAAAATCTAAAATATGCACTCTCACATGGAACTTCTAGTTAAGTAAGAACTAAAGTGTCTTATATCATTAAATTTCATACAACCTATTGATTAACCTTAATGGTTGTCTAATTTTATATATGTCACAAAACCATCCAAGGGATTGCAACTCTGTACTAATTTTTTGTGACCTGAATCTATCTTGTCCTAAAGATGATTTCCCTCTACCAAATATTGATCAACTTATATAACTCATATATGACCATAAAATGTTATCCCTCATGGATAAATACTTGGGGTATAATCAAATCCTTATTTCCCTTAAAGACCAAACATAAAAATTCCTTTATTACCCCATGGGGGCCTTTCTATTTTAGGGTCATGCCTTTTGATTTAAAAAATGTGTGATCAACTTAACAATGGACCATCACCTACACATTTCATGACCTAATCCAAAACATAATTTAATATTATGTGGTTGATATCCTTATTAAATAAAAAGTCCATAAGGATAATCTCTTTATTCTCAAGATATTCTTTGCTCATTTAATCAAATACTAAGTCTATTATAATCCCTACAAGTGTATGTTCGGGGTATTTTTGGGTAAGCTCTTGCGTTTTATTATCCCCATATAAGGAATCAAAGCCATTTTGACTATAATTAATCCCATTTTATAAATTATGCCCCCATCTACTCTTAAGAAACTTCATAATCTATAAGGGAAATTATAGTCTTTCTAATGCTTTATTTAATAGTTATCATATTGATGTTAGCCATTCCATCACCTTATTAAGATATACACTCAGTTATTATGAGATGTAAATTATCTAAAATCCTTTGATACTATTAAGAACTATTTTCTTTCTCCCCCTATCCTTGTTATTCTTAATGAGGGATAACCATTTTACTCATACACATCAGCTTCAGATCATGCCCTATGTGCCATGCTTACCTGTAAAGATGAGAAACATAGAGAAGAAGTGATTTATTACATAAGTATCACTCTTTTTCAGTATTAGACTCATTAAACACATATGAAAAAACTCTCACCTTGGTCTTTATATATTCTAAGATCTATCATTATTTAATTAATCACAAAACATATGTAATTACCAATGATGACCCTCTTAAGTAATGACATTTGAAGACATATTAGAATCAATGAATGACAAGGTGTATTACTCTCCTCACCAAATTTTACCTTGAGTTCACCAAAAATCAATTAAGAGACAAATCATTTGTGGACTAGTTGGTAGAAGCACCTATAGCTAATAATCAACCATATAAATGTGAATTTTTAAATGAGTTTATATCCTCCTTATCTCATGTACATATATAATATCAAATGACTTTTTTATTTTATGTATACAAATGTGAGCATATACGGGTGAGCCATAATTATTTTAATACCTCCAAAAGGTCACCATATGCCATTATCCTTCAAAGTTGATTCTGATTGAATAAATAATATGGTAGAATATGAAGCCCTAATTATAGGACTCAAAACTACTTTATCGCTAAGGCTAAAAACTTTTAATATTTATGGGGATTATTAACTAGTAGTCAATAAAATAAATGGATTATATTAATGTAAAAATGATATTACCCAAAAATACAAAATCTTGGTAGACCAATTATTGGCATCGTTTCATCACTATATGATTCAAACCACTATATGATCAACTAATAAGTTTTATGATACCATGGATTCACTATCCTCTTTATGTTGTAAAAAATATTATGGAAAGGGGGGTGGATTAGTATTCAAAACTTTTCATTCAATTCCACTTAACTATGTATGAACCATTCTAACATGCATGTACATCTTTAACAATCATAAACATCAAATCATAAAATCATGAAACATATGAACACAACATATACATGGGAATCCTTATAGGGTCATAAAACCCACTTAATCAAATTTAATAAATTATTATAATAAAAAAATCAATCTTTAGTGAATCAACCACTTCACATAGAGTACTAACCCTAACTATCTTAGCATCAACTCAGCTAGGATTTCGTAAGCACCCACTTGCAAGGAGGCACCAACCCCCTAGATGACTCAAAAACAACTCAAAAACCTAATTGTTTTATCACATTCATAAACCATTATTTATTATACAATACATTATGATATACTCCTTTAGATCTTTTCTCTCTTCAGTCCCTCTCAAACTATCCCTCAACCTTCTTTCCCAAACTAGCCCCCTTCAAGGCTTGATTAGGTCTTCTTCCATTGATCCTATTTTGTAGAACCTTTGATATATATTAATTAATTATATTCTATTAATCATGAACTATTTATACTCTCAAATTATTTATATCATTTTATTATACTCTTCTACTCTCCACACTTAACATCCTCTAAGCATACAAAAATAGGCCTAAACTGCCTTACTTTTATAAAAGTCACTTAATCATATCCTTATTAGTTGGAAACATATTAAAATAACTTATTTTGGTCATGAATACGTCTTATCATACTAAAATTACATGCCTTAATCATGAATCAATTAGTACAATAGGTTGGCCACACATCAATTAGTCCTTACTCATCTTTTAGTCTTATGAACACCTAATAGGCCTTCTTAACAACATGTCACCCTTTGATATTTATTGAAGCATATAAAAAAACCTCACATGATAGGAATAAGTCATAGACCACTCCATTATACCTTATCCAGCTTTTATTTAGGTCTATAGTACCTTGTAGGACCAACTATCACTTAAACCCTTCTTTAAATATCTACTTATAAAAGTCTTATGAATATATAAAAACTATGTTTTGAACAATTGAGGCATATACACAATTTTTAGAAACCGCCATGGAAAAAAATTGAATATTCATAAACCTCATGACCTTAGGGTCATCACAATATTCATCTGATGCTTCAAATTAAGGTAAATAAGATGGAACACTTCTCTCCAAGATGTTCACGTAGAACTACAAACTGACTCTAAAAACAATTAAGGAAACATGAACATGTCAAACATGATTGAATATAATAAATGTATTTAAATTCATTAATAAAATATTATAACATATTAAAATCATCCTCAACTAATTATATAATGAGCTCCAATGAAAACTATGGTCTTACAAACTAATCTTTTGATCTTCTCTTTCACAGACTCTACTCAAACAGATAAGCCATTTTGAATTCAATGTTTTAAATTGTTAGACTAAATTCCAAGATTATAAAAATGATGGATAATTCATTCAATACCCAATAATCATCACCATGTATTTCAATTCCTCACTCTGACATGAAAATACATCAAGAAACATATTTTCACTTCTACCTAATTTCCTTACTATCTACACCAATAGGTATATTAGGTGATTGGGAAAATTGGATCACAAAATTTATATAAATAAAATCTAAGGAATATTCATAAATATTCATGAATATCAACTAAAAGTCTCAAAATTTGATATTCATCTTCTTAGTAACTTTTGACTTAGTCAACTTTGTTTGCTACAACAAATCTCTAAAAGACATTTTTTGTAGGGTCTGCTCAGTCACCTAAGAAACCAATCACACCTAGATATGCCTAAGAGAGTTTAAATAAACCTCCAATCACTTTTATTATCATAAAAAATCATTCTAAGATATTTATAACAATATCTTCAACATCAAGTCATAATTGTGGTTTTATGAGGGTTTAGACCATGTTCCAATGTTAATGATCATTCATAAAACATAGATCCTCATTTAAAAAACCAATGCTTGGAAATTTTAGATATAATCCTTCTTCATCTACCATGAACAACATAAGCTCCCATGTATAATATTCATTTGCCAAGGAGCACTGAGAAAATATTTTTAGGTAGATAACTCTTCATTTTGTGCACTCAAGAAACCTTAAAATGCCTTTTCAAGTCTTTTCTTAAAAAATTGATCCAATACTTTATGAACATAATTAAAACAACTTGAATCACCTCTATTAATGTTCACTTTCTCACTCATGCCATTAAAATGGATCCTATTACCTCATCTAGCCAACATATCTCTTCTTTCTTTTCAAGCCATGACTAACAAATCTTATTATACCTTCAATCTAAACTTATAACCACTCTATAGACTTCACCTTGAAAATATCCTATGCTTCAATGTGTCTTGTGTATGATCAATCAAATTTATACACTCATTATTATTCATAAATTTAACAAAATTTCTTCAGAGCCATTTATAGATCTTTGGAGCTCAAATGGGATCTCTGTAGCATCTTTAAAGCTTCATATACATAAATTTGGAGCTATCTTTGTGATCAATTTAAAGGTCCTCAACACCTCATGTAAAAAATAAACTAATCTTTATCATGCTCAAACACTATCAAGTATTCTTCATAGCATTCTCATCTTTGTAAATCATTCAGAGCATCTTTGGAATTACTTACATAGATATTAAGAGTACACAACTTCTTTGGATCTCACTTATATCATAATGATACCTAAAAATACCATCTCACAAGGTCTATACAAAGAATTAAAATATGATTTATACTTTTTATATTGACCTCAAGGCTTGTTTGACTATGAACCTTGGAAATCAATGATATTAGATTGAGATCAATGAAATAACAATGCATTTTCATGAGAACTTTTGACATCAATGACAACATTAAATATCAAACCTCAACACTCAAATATAATGATCAAAAACATATTCATTAATAAATTACAATGTTAAATAATATCCCACTTTATCATTGATGGCAAACATACTCAGAAAACTCTATCAACCACTCTTGATGGCAAACATTTGTTAGACCTAGTTCTTTCTTCTTCTCTCCCTTTCTGATCTTTCCCCTTTTATTTATGATACCTTTTCTTACCTTTTCTAATATTTGGGTTACGTTTATTTTTCTTACCCTTTATAATCTTTCTTCCCCTTTGAAATTAAAGAAAAAGGTCTTTCACAACTATCATCTCTTTTAGAATGAACTCAGACTACAAGATGACTTCAACATAGATCAAGCTCAATAAATAACTAGAATAGCTCCCCCTCAAACCAAGAATCCACCATGCTTGTATTAGTAGTAGACATCAAATATCATCTACAACTACTAAAATCACACTTCCTTCCTTATGAGCTGATATTATCTCTCAAAGACACTATATGACACACAATCTTTAAAAAATATGGTAACCACTTATGACAACCATTCTTAGAAACTTATCAATAAAGTCACTCTCTGAAATTATTCATCAAAAACTCTACAAATAGAGTCTATGAATCATATTATACAATCTCTCCTTATCTCCATGTATATCAAAAATCAAACACTTTATTGATGAAGAAAACAAAGCTATTAAACTTCCCCTTAGACAAAGCATATCTTCTGTATATGAACTAGGAACTCAAGGTCACATACCTTTCTTGACATGGCTGAATAAGATACTAAAATCTTGAGCATACACATGGCTATCCCATTCTTGATACTAACTATAAAAAAATATACTACCCCTTGGTCTTCATAGATCAGGCTCAACTATACAAATAGATATCAAAAGCTTACCTATTATATACCAATTGTATATATTTTATCTTTAGATCATCTTTAACTTAAACCTCATGATTTTTTTGATAGAATAATTTCTCCATGAAACTTAATAGATCCACCCCTTTTTATAGGTCACTAAAATAATATGAACTCAAGAGAATCTCATATTTCTATATCTTTACAAGATTGAATATTTTTTAGCATCATTTTGGACTTGATTGGTTATATAGGCTTGACCTTTGACTTGGCCTTTTCATCATCCACCTTCTCATCCTTCTTATTTTCTTTGACTACCTTGTCAACACATACAAATAATAAGTGTTCTTGACATTCCTTCATTTTTTATTTATGCTCTACAATAGCAAACATTCCACCTTGGTTGATGATTTGATCATGACTTACCTTTTCATCCTTCTTCTTCTTAGTCAATGATTCATACTTACTATTTTGATCCACCACATAATAATAAATGCCTCTCTTGTCTCTTGACATGTGGCTTAAGCAACTACTATCTATACTTTGAGCTTTCACATAATCTTCTTCTTTAGTCTTTTTCTCTACCTTGGCCTTATCTATAGGGTTTGTTTTCTTGATCCATTTCTTAGTGACATGACTATAAACCTTATTATCTTAATTGCTCTTCTTTATATGTTTCATCTTGTTTTATCTTGCTATATGTCTTATATTATGAAATCTGTAACGCACCACCTTATACATATTATTTTCTTAATGATGACTATGATCTCCCTTTGACCAATTGCTTCTTCTTCCATAGTTCCATGATTACTCATTCTTGGAAGGTCTTCTACATTGTCTTTCTCTATTACCAAATTTATTACATGAAAAATAGTAACCATTAAAAGAAATAAAATACATTTTAGTATTGGGATATTTTATAGGTCTTTTCATGTTGACCTTGTTTTCTTCAATAGTATTCTTTTAAACTTTAGGTGACTTCTTTTGATCTTCTTTGAATCCAAGACCAATTTTTTCACTTGCAGACTACTGACTACTAAAGATATCATCTAGAGCATTAGTGTTTTTTTAAAACTTTGAAAACATCTTCACCTTGATATATGTTTGATCTAAATTAGATATCATAGATTCCATTTCCATTTTATATCTACTGAAATCTTCTTTTTTAGATTTTAGGATTGCTTCCACAAAATCTATCTGAGTTAAACTTGTTCAATGATCTCTTCATACTCCTTAAAATTACTGCTTAGCCCTTCAACAAATAATATAATGTTATCCTCATAATCCTAAACTAATGATTTTAGTTTCTTTTTTTCTTTACAAGTTTAAAGTCATTTAGGGCATTCATGAACTTTGCTTCAAGATCCACTTCAGCTTCTCCTTCTTCATTTTCATAGTATACCTCCTCTTCTGATTCTACATCAATAATAAGGCCTTTCCTATTTGAACAACCATCATTATCTGACTCTATTCCTATGAAAAAAGCTTTGTTCTTTTCATATTTAGATTCATTCATGTCACCATCACTATAAAACATGTTTGAATCACTTACATAAGATGAGATGTCTTCTTTGGTATAGAAACTCTTCTTATTCTTGAATGATCCTTTCCTTCCTTAGTTCTTATTGAAGTCTCTCTTATTCTTATCAAAATTATAGGACTTTTTTTCATCTTCAGGAGATTCATAATGTTCTTCATTATGATCATATGTGCCCTTGTTAGGAAACTTGGTTGTAAAGTGACCAATATTTCCACATCTAAAACATTTTAAGGGTAACTTACCCTTGTGCTTTCCTGTGCCAAACCTCACCTTCTTATCAAACATAGCTATGATTTCATCATCATCAATATCTAAACATACTTAATCTTTGAACTTTTTATGCTATGACTTATGTTCAACCTTGAAAGATGATTCCTTATTGATATGTCTTCCTTCATTATTTCTCATCTCATAGGTAGTGAAGATGCCATTAAGCCTATCCATCTCTAGCTTGTCCAAATCTTACATCTCTTCTACTAAAAACACCTTCAAGTCAAATTTAGTAGTGACTGACATAAATAGTTTTTGGACAATAGTATATTATTTCCCCTCTTATCCTAATCCTATTATGAAAAAATCATCAACCCTCAATAGGTAGGATGAAATAGTTTTAGCTTCATTCATATTTAGGCTTTCAAACTATCTTATGTGGGTCTACAACTTGGCTAACTTCACCTTGGTGTCTCTTTAATAGATGGTATTCAGTTTGTCCCATATATATTTGGATAAAACATAATTAATGAATTTTATAATCTCTACCTTTAATAGGCCATACAGAATGGCATTTATTGCTCTAAAGTTATTATCACTGGCCTGTTTATCTACTGCATCTTTTAGTGGAATTGGAGGTGTAATATACCCATCCATAAATAAATACCGCATATCATGTCCTTGTGACATCATATATATATTCATTATTAAATTACAAAATTCATAGTTAGTTCCATTTAATAATGAATTCTTACTATTAGAGAAACCACCTTGAGCTTGCTAACTAGTCATTTTTTATTCTCACGATCTCCTTTAGGTTGTCAAGTATGTTCAAAATAACCTATTATGATATTAATTGCTGGAATAGGATAAATTAGAGGGATGGGATGAATTATTATTTAATAAAATTCATTTAATTATACTTAACTATGTCTGAACCATTCTAACATGCATGTACATCTTTAGCAATCATAAGCATCAAATCATAAGAGCATGAAACATATGAACATAAAATACACATGGGAAACCTTATAGGCATAGGAAAAAACTAATGAATAAAATTTAATATATTAATATAATAAAAACATCAATATTTATGAAATAACCCACTTCACATGGAGCACCAACACCAACTAGCTCAACATCAACTCAACTAGGATTTAAATAACACCGACTTGTAAGGAGGAACCAACCCCTTAGACGACTTAGCACCAAATAAACCACCTGATTGTTTGATAAAATTAATAAAAAATTGTTACTTTTACAATAAATTATGATGTAATCCTTCATATATTCCATCTCATTAGTCCCTCTCAAACTGGCCTTCAACCTTCTTCACTCAAGTAGCCCTCTTCATGGCTTGATTAGATCTCCTAACATTTATACTCTTTTGCATAAATTATATTCAATAATCATGAATTATTTAATTTTATACATGACATAATTTTAATTTTAAATGATTTATATAATTCACTTATACTCTTTTTCTCTCCATACTTAGCATCCTCTAAGCATTCCAAAATAAGCCTAAACTGCCTTGCTTTTATATAAGTCATTTGATCATATCCTTATTAGTCATCCACATATTAAAATAACTTAGGTCATCCATGAATAGGTCTTATCACATTAAAATAACATACCTTAATCATGAATCAATCAATACAATAGGTTGACCATACATCAATTAGTCCTTACTCCTCTTTTAGGCTTGTGGAGACCTAATAGGCCTTCTTAACAACATATTACCCTTTAATATTTATTGAATCATATCCAAACACGTAAAAATGTATAAAAAAGTCCTACACTAATCCAATAGACCTTAACCAACTTTAATTTATGTCCATAATACATTTTATGTCCAATTATCGCTTGAACCCTTTTTAAAATCTCTACTTACAAAAGGCCTATGCATATACAGAAACTTTGTTTTGAAAAACTAAGGCATATACTTAATTTTTAAAAAAAACCATGGAAAAATATTACATATTCAAAAATTTCATGACTTCAGGGTTATCAAAATATTCATCTAATGCTTCAACTTAGTGTAAACAATCTCAAAAACTTTTCTTCAAGATGTTCACTTAGAACTACCAACAAACTCAAAAACATAGTCAAGAAAAATTGAACATCTGACACATGATTGAATATATTAAAGGTATTTGAATGCATGAAAAATGTATTATAACATCATTATATAATCCTCAACCAATCATATAATGATATATAATGAAAACTATTTGTCTTACAAACCAATCTTCTAACATTCTCTTTTACAAACTCTACTCAACCAGATAAGCCATTTTGAATTCAATGTTTCAACCTCTTAAAATACCCAAAAAATATCATAATTCATTTTAATGCATCACTCTTACATGAAAAAACATTAGGAAACATCTTTTCACTTCCACTTGATTTCCTTACTATCTGTACCACTAAGTCTATTTAGCAACTGGCCAACTTTCATCACCAAATTTCCATATCTAAGATATGGAACCTATCCAAAAATATTCATGAAAATAAACTACAAGTCTCACACTTTGATATTCATCCACTTATGAACTTTGACTTGGTCAACTCTATGTACTATAGTAAAACTTTGAAAGAGAAGATTTTTTTGTAAGGTATGCTCACTCAATTAAGAAACCAATCTCACCTAAATATGTATTCAAGAGTTAAATTCAACCTATAATCACTTTTTTGATCATATCAAATCATTTTGATCTCTTTAGAATAATATCTTCAACATCAGGTGATAGTTAAGGTTATATGAGGGTTTAAACCATCTTCTAGTCTTAATGATTATTCATAAAAGTTAACTCCTCTATCCAAAATACAATTCTTTAAAATTTGATCTATAACCCTTCCTCATCTACCATGAAAATCTTATATTCTCATTCACAAGATGCACATGCTAATTATAACTGAGAAAACCTTCTCAGGTAGATAACTCTTCTTTTTTTGCACTCAAGAATCTTTGAAATGACTTTTCAAGCCTTTTCTTATAAACCTTGATCTAAAAATTTATGCACATACTTAAAACAACTTGAATCACCTCTATCAATATTCATTTTCTCATTCATGCCATGAAAAATTATCATGTTACCTCATTTTCCCACCATATCTCTTCTTAGTTTCTAAGCCTTTACTAGTAAGTATTATTATGCCTTGAATATATCCTTCTAGCCACTTTGTAGACTTAACCTTTAAAATCTCCTATGTTTTAATGTCTATTGTGTATGCTCAACTAACTTCATACACTCAATAATATTTAGAGTTTCAACAAAACTTATTCAGAGCTATTTATAGATGTTTAGATCTTGACTAATATCTTCATAGCATCTTCAAAGATGCATATACATAACTTTGGAGTTTTGTTTTTGATCAATTGAAAGGTTCTCAACACTTAATGTACAAAATCAACTAATATATATCATACTCAAACACTATCAGGTATTATTTAGAGCATTCTCATCTTCATAGATCACTTGAAACATCCTTGGATCTTCTTACATAGATCTTTAGAGCACATAACTACTTTTTCAAAGCTCACTTATATCATCATGCTACTTAAAAATACCATCTCATAAGGTCTAGACAAATAATCATAAGGATTTTTATACATGACTTACTGACCTTAAGGCTTACTTGACCAAGAACCTTTGACATCAATTATATTAGATTGACATCAATTAAAGAACCATGAATCTTCATAATAACCTTTGAAATTAATGATAACATTATATATAAAAGTTGATCACTCAAAGATAATGCTCAAAAATATTTCCCTTAATCAATGACAATGTTCAACACTTTCATCCCACCATCCTCCAAAGAATCTACACTTTTTTTCCTATTCACAAAATAAACCAACATTTTTATATTAACACTAATCTTCCCTTTCTCCATAGTGTGAAAGAAATCTAATTAAAACCTTAGTACACATAGATATACGATTATATCTCACTAGGTTTAATTACTCTCAATATTTCTAAAAATGGTAAATACACCTTCCAATAATGTACTATTCATTATATCATACTAGGGCATGTTCTATATAAATGATGTTTGTATGTCTTTCTCCTTAGATGTCGCCAAGGTTAGGAAATAACCTTAAAAATAAAAGAAGTACATGATGGAATATGTGGAGGACATTTTAGTGGCCTAGCCATCGCTAAAAGAATTTTACATTTAGGATAACATTAGGCCACCTTAAATCAAGATTTATATGAATATGTTAATAAAATCCATAAAATATTAACAAATTCAAACTTATCATATTTCCCCAGTCATGCATTACAAGTGTCTAAAGGTTTTTGGCAATTCTCTTAGTGGGGCTTAGATCACATTAGTCAGATTAACCCTAAATATACTTAATGACACAAATTTATCATTACCACTACAAAATAATTTACTAAATAGGTATAAGTTATTCTTATTATTTCAATTAAGTTATAATTTTTTTTGATTTCATCCACCATCACATTATCTATCATTTCAACATTCTTCATAGGATTATCACTAATAATGACAAATATTTTAAGAATAAAAAAGTAAAACAACTTTGTGATTCTTTTAGTATAACACTTAGTTTTTCATCACCATATTATATGCAAGCCAATGGATAGGACAAATATTCTAGCAAAATTCTTAATAAAATTCTACATAAAGTGGTCAATGCTACTAGGAAATATTGGCATCTCCAAGTTCCTTTCGTGATATGGACCTTACAATAGGTATTTACAATCCAATAGGTGCCATCCCATTCTATTTAGTCTATGATACAAAGGTCATTATTAATCTATATCTTAAAATACCTTCTCTTATAATCTCACTTAAGGACACCATTTACAAAGAATACTATCATCAAGAATGGTTAGCCCAACTAAAACTATTAGATGAACATCGAATAACAACACTTGACCACCTTTATATTTATAGAGAAAGAATAGTCTGAATATAATTGACATTTAAAATAATGAAAATTTAACATTAGTGATCTTGTACTTAATAAAATCACCATGTTAAAAATATGGAAAGGGGTAAAAGAGGAAAATTTATTCCAAATTGGCTTGGATCGTATATTATTACTCATAAATATAGATCTGGGGCATACCACTTGGCTTGTCTTAAGGGCAAGTTAGAACATGAGCCTCTTAATACATTACATCTGAATCCTTTTTTATTGGTAATAATCTCTTAGTAACCATAATAAACATGATATTTCCTTTGGCCAAAATCCGTATCCTAACAATCATCTTAGTATAAAAAGACCTAGTAATGATATAAAATCATATGGTTATCAATAAGAATACCTATCTCATCCTTCAATATGAACACCCTAAATCTATTCATGGCATTTTCTAATTGGATAAGATCCACCTATATCCAAAAGGATCCATAAATCATTATTTCCGCCCATCACTCACATTATTTAGGTAAAGCTTATTTGGGATAAAAATACCATGTTTTGCAATTGCTTTGTTTGTTAGAACAAAATAACTTGGGTTACCTCAAGCTAACCCATGACAAAAATTTAAGATGGGATAAAATTATGAGAATTAAGTAAAAGGTAAAAACATATATTGATCCCTTGAAGGACCATTCTTATAAATAGAAAATTATATCCAAAAATATAGACCTCTCCCTCAAAGGATGGATATCTAAATATGTACATTATGGAAGAATTCCCATATTAATCAATTTTCTATAAAAAAAAAGCATGTCCTTCTAAATATTTAAAGTCAAATTAAAAAGTATCCCATAAAACATCCCACATTTATGATTTTTCTCAAGTTTGTAAAATTCCTGCATCGATAAATCTACATAATACATGTATTAGCTCCAACATAGGGTCATTAGATCATTAACCCAACAAGACTTAGTTAGCATACATAGGGTGAGGCATATACTCATAAATTTAATCCTAACACCTAAATCATGTTAAAATCAATTCATATATATTTCCTAAAACACTTAGTTGCAATAGGGTTATTATAGTCCTATTAATAGTGTTTAAAGGATGCATATGCAAATGCTACAGGAGGCCTATCTCTAGTTACAATCCAAGTCAATATATGAGTGAGTAAATTCTTTTACCAACAATTATAATTGACCAATCATAATTACTATCTAACATTCGATAAAAATAGCATATTACATCATCCCCAAAATGTAAAAAGCATATACATTTACATAACATCATCCTTCAAAATTAATGAAATATAACATCATAATCACGATCCATAATCATCTCAAAAATTAAAGTATAACATAAGCATAATTTAATAAAAAAACATAGCCATATGAAAAAGTAAAACATGCTCATAATAACCATGAATGATAATATACATGTAAATAAAAGTGTCTACATCATATACATATACATCATCAAAGTATCATATATACAAATTCACATGTACAATATCATCCTCTAATAATAAAACTATGTGGTAAAATCTAGGAGGATCAAGTAAATGTCATTATGTCTATCTCCTCCCCAATATCCTCTATCTCCCACTCTATTCCCACTATCCTTGACCTATGCCACACTACCCATACTAATTGACATAATCATTATCTGGCATGAAGATCTTCCCTAACTAGCCAAATAAGTTATACATCATGGCACCTATAGAAGGTGCTCACTCACAATATACTAATAGAATTGTAGCTCTACCAACACATATTGGTACCTCTCAACACTAATCATCCCTATTGGTCTGATACTTATACCCTATGTTCCTCTTCCACCTATTCTTGATGTTGTCACACTAGCCAACCCTCATAATCCATGTAGTTTATCTTGATGACTCCAGCACTTATCTTGATCTGAGGTTGAATGATCATATCTAGCCTTTAATATGGTTAGCTATTTTTATGAAGTGGCATAATGTTCCCTTAGTGCATCCATCTCTATAGTAATACCATGTATATATACCTCTTTTATGATACCTTCTTTTGATCCTCTGTCCTCATAATCTACCATCTCTTCATCTTCCTCCTCCTGCCATGTTTATATTGTCCTCCTTATTCTTACCCCTATCTGATCTCCCCACCATAAAAATAATATTGGTCTATATCCCACATCATCCACATCTATTTTGATATCCTCCTCCTTTACTAATAGTTATATCCCTATAAAATGAGAATATGCTATCTCCACTTTAGTGTATCCAGTATATCGTGTACCATCCAAAACTATCTCCTCACCCTCCCAAACTAAAATAACTCAAAATTCTCTCACCATTGCCCTCATAACAATCTATCATGTTACCTTACAGAAATCTCTCATTATTCCCTAAGCCAAGAATAAAATCTTGCATATGGCCTCCAAATCACATCTCCATCTTTTAGTTCATCCATAAATCATTTATAATAATACAAATCATGTATAACCCCATCATAACTAATTGATATTAGGATATTTCTATCATCATCATCACCATAACTAATCTCCCCTTTACATCCTTCTCATATAGCACCTCAAATGTAAACCTCTTGGCACAAAGGTGATGCCTATGACATCCTCATCATATAATCATTCCATATCCTCCTATATCCCATCTCATCAAATGGTGTGATCAATGCCCCATGTATCAATAATTATAATATATTGCAAATGTCCTCCATAGTAAGATTCATCTCCTTAGTTGCAACCAAAAGGTCCCTATCATTGTATCCCACCATTCCATTAATGTTATTAGTAGGCCTATGTCTCTATGAATCCTATGGTAGTGCCATGATCCCTTGAGATTAATTATGCCCACATCAGCCCAGTCTTCATCACTTATTGTATCATATAGTTACTCTAATAATGGTGTCACTTGGTCTCATATGATCAATAAATCTCTCACCTACAAAAAATAAATTAGTAAAATCTCTTTTTATACCTCTATCTTAACACTTAAAATAGGTAATTATTGATTCTTTTAAATTGATGATGATCCCTATCGATCAACCATGATCTCTCTATATTTTTTTATTTTAATACCAATCACTAATGACTATACAAGATCATTATTGATCCTATGGGATTCACCACATATCCCCATCCATCTATAGAAAAAAATTTACTTAAAATTTCAAGTGCATCTCCTACCTATCCATGTGACCTCTATCTCCTCTATCTATTGCCACTCATATCCATCACCACATGCCATATTTTTATCTCATATCTTAAGTGATAAATTGTATAACAGTTATAAATGAGACTTTCTAATTTTTGGTCACACCATATATAGTAGTTTCCTCAATCGATGTTGATCCACATAATTATTGGTGATTTTAGAAATTGATGTTAATTTTACACTGATCATTGATGATCCCCTCAAATCATCATTAATCCTTTAATTTTCACTATTTGGATCTATTTACAAACACACACATACTTTTGTTCTAAGCCTCCATAAATTTCCCCATTCACTTAAATTATTTTATACAACACCCTCAGTTTTTGGATGTGTCCCATTATTGGCCTGACAAATTGTAAAGGCATATATTGTATTAGGAGTGTATCCCCTATATATCCAAGATTATACTTCAATATGAAAATAAAATTTTATATTATGCACCACTATTTTATCACATTGGATTATTCATTTTTACCCTCCTATACTTTTTTTATTTTAGTCACCTTTGCTTAGGTACCCACTTATTCATGATTAGGGTAATTATTTTCATGGCTGCCCAAAGACATCTCTATGTATCATTATCCGTATCACAATAGTGAATTTTTTTAAACTTAGGCATCCAATTCACATCCTTGGAATTATTTCTTATCTATCATATCTCCACATTCCACTCTTTTTAAACATATTACCACCTTCTTCCATTCTACCATCTCCCAATTTGAGGGGGAATACCTCCTCACTCATGCCTAGGGCATCCACTCACTCTAAGTTTTTATTTCATGACTAATTACTATTTAACCACTCAACAAAAAGGGGAAAATGTAGACAATAATTTCATTTACATTAATTAATAAGTGCATTTATATGCCATAAGTTCCCTTCATTCTTATTTACTATCCTTATTCACATTTGCTCATAGTCATTAATTTAGTAATTACTATTTACCATTCCCAACCTCCTAAAATATCCCAAAATCCTTTAAATATCAATAAAATCTAAATTTTCACCATGTTACGAAAACCTACCCCCAACAAAAAAACACATGAAATAACTTTTCCATGGTTAGAACCTCCTAAGATAGGTGTTGCCACTAAAAGGTAGAATCATTAATGATTTTTCATGATTGGTGTTGATTTTATTTGATTAGCATTGATTAATTATATATGTCTATAACTCACCCAAAAGGATCTTGAAACTTTTTTGTAATCTATAAATAATGCTCAGAAGGCAAACAAAGCTTAAGATATTTTCTATTACAGACATTATGTTTCTACATCGAAGATCTGAATCTTTTGAATGACTTTGTAGAAAGTGGGGCACATCTCTAAATTGTAACATCATCCTAAGACATTTTTAAGGTTAGTGGTGTATCTTATTTTAGAATAATTTAATTAATTATCTTGTTTTGCATAGTAATACCATTAGTTTACTCCCTAGACCATCCCAAGTATCTTTAGAATCAAATTTCTTAAGCCATAAGCTAACTTCTTAGTTTTCTCAAGAAATTTACTAGAATCCATGTTGATCATAATAATTGGCATTGTTCCTTATAAAATCTATATTGATTCTATGAATAAATGTAAATACTTGTCATAACTATCAAGTTGTAGACTATAAACCCATTTCCATGTCTTTTTGCATCACCTTAGTTTATTCTAATCATTTTGTTTCACTACAAACATGGACCCTGAATTTAGATTACTATTCTTAGAATACCTCATAAGATATCAGTATATTTGATCTATAGATCATTCCCCAACCTCTATTTATTGATCAGAGAAACATTGTGCATGAGTTGAGTCTTCACACCTTTTCATTCACTCCAAATATTGATGAAATTTTAGCCTAGCTATAAATAATCTAGGAAGATATTGATGCCACATTAGATTATTGGCTCAATTACTTTGATTACATTAATGAAATAGAGGAGGAATAAATTTTATCCTTATCTAATGTTATCTAGTTATTATCAAATCTTTGTAATTCAATTTTATCATCTTAATTTCTAAATAGGTAGATTGATATGCATGAAAGGAATCTAACCCCTTCTTAGAACTGGTATTTTACTAGGTAGTCCATCTTCTTATTTTATTAATATATATCATATAGTTTTTTTTACTTGTGTCTAGGTAATCCTTCCTATAAAAAAAGGAGATCTCATATTAGCTTGGTTAATGTTGCACATTTTATCCTATAGGTACACCTCATTTTGGCTAAAACCCTATTTTATTTTGAGTTTATGTTAGTTCATATTACAAAAGGAAAATTACATAAACACCCCTAGGATAAATTATATTTCAATGTAATGTATACTGCATGTCCTTATGGATGAAGACTTTAAGTTGGTTGTGTGATAGGTCTAGGGGAAAAATGTGGTCATGAACGTAATTATAAAGGTCTTGGTATGAAGGTAAATTAGGACTAGTAATATTGCATACCATTTTTTAATCCATTTATTCATGAGTTAATTGAAAAAGGTTATCTATGGGGAACATATACTCTTTAACACTATTGTCCACTACTAGCATGGATCCAATATTTTCCATTGTGTCAAATAATCAGTTATCAACCATTGCTATCTACAAAAATATGAATATCTTTAAAATGTAATTTAAACTTGTCTATCATATTTTTGTAAGGCACAAGCTTCTCATCCTTTGTTTGGTACTAGTTTATGGCCTAGTTAATGATGAATTGAGATTCCCCATATATCATCAATTATTGAATGTTCTAATGTATATAAAGACAAATTCCTAAAATGAGAGATTCATAATTGACCATGTTATTTATACAATGGAAACTTATGTGTAATGCCTTAGGAATGTAATTCCATTATAGTGTAATAAATAAGATATTAGCCCCAGATCCATAAGATGTGTATGAGCCATTAATATAAAACATCCAATATTTATACTCAATAGAAAATACCAATAGAGTCAAAATAGACTCATCTGGGAAGTCAAAGAGGAGTGGTTTCGTATCTAATAGAGGAGCTTCATCAAGTTGATCTATGAGAACTTGTCCATTGATGGCCATTTGGTTCTGATATTCTATTTAAAATTCATTCACCATCATTACACACGTGTCTATGTGTCTTGTTAGAGTTTCCTTGGATAATATGTATTTGAATGGATTAAATTTGGTAATAATAATAATAGGCTTTTACTTTAACATATAGTGTCATAGCTTTTGGGAAGTGAAAACCGTAGCTAAACAAGATTTTTCAATTAGTGAGTAATTTTTATCATAAGTAACAAGTGCCTAGCTCAAATAATAGACAAAATTCTTTTTACCATAACTATCATGTTGGGCCAAGAGTGCCTCTAGTGCATATTTTATTAGTGATAAATAAAGAAGCAAAGGTTGGCTTGGTGTAGAAAGCATCATAATTGGTGGATTAACCAAATAGGTCTTCAACTCTTTGAAATCTTGGTAACAACTTGGATCCCACCAAAATTTAACACCTTTATTCAAAAGGTGAGTGAAAGGATGACACTTATCACCTATCTAATAAATCAACTACTAAATAAACAAAATATTACCTTATAGGCTATGAATTTGTTTCAAATTTGATTTTGGAGGCATATCCACAATGGATTTTACTTTAGCAATATAAACTTTAATGTGCCTACATGAACTAATGAACCATATTAGTTTACCTAAATTAAAACCAAAAATTTACTTCTCTGGATTTAGACACACCTTGTATTCACGAAGCCTCTCCAAGATTATCCATAGAACATGAGGATGTCCTAATCATGTTTTGGATTTTGACAAGGTATCATAAATTTAGTCCTAACCAATGTTTTGCATCATGTCATGGAAGATAATAGACATGTCACATTGAAAGGTCTCACCAATGTTTTTGAAGCCAAATCACAAGACTTGATAGTTTAATGTCCCCCATAGAGTGTTGAATGTTATTTTATGTTGGTCTTCAGGTAAAATATTGATTTGAAAGTATCTTGAAAAGTCATCCATGAGGGAAAACATCTCATATACTACTATTGAATATATGATCATGTCAATGTTTGGTAGATGTAAGTCATATTTTAGGCATTATTTGTTGATGTCTCTAAAATTAGTACACAATCGAATCCCTTTGATTTTTCACTGACTATTACAATGATTGATATCAATTAAAAATAATCCAATAGTTTGATGAATATGTCTCCTAATAAAATTTCTAGCTCTTTTTTGACTAGTATAACAATGTGTGGATGCATTTTTTGCATTTTTTCCTTGATTATATTGGCATCTAGGTACAACAATAGTTGAATTACCACTAATATAAAGGTCTAGGATTAGAATATTATAATAAGACCATGTAAAAATTGTTAAATTCCTTTAATATATTGATGATGAAATCATGATCTACTTAAAGATGTACCTAGATAAACTATATTTAGATTATCATAGTTACCCATATTTACTTATGTGGTATCCTTTAAAACGAGTGTAGATCCATCCTCCATAATAATTTGAAGTGAAGGGAATTGATCTTCTTCATAACTTTGAGAGTTATAAGGCCAAACCATTTATGAAGATTCTAAATCTACATTTTTTGGTAGTGGAGAATTGATAAATTGTTCAAGAAAATCTTGAACCAAATGTACAAAGGTTTGATGATTTTTTAAACTAATACTATAACCATCATAAATGACTAGACTAGGAGGACTCTAAGTTTCATTAGGAGATGAGCGAACTTGCCCATCTAAAGGCACCTAAAATGGGTTTTCACCTATAAACTTATATTTATTTTATAATTTTTCATTGACTTAAAGGTGCCTTAGAAATGTTTTAACTTAAATATCTCAATGTTTTAATTTATTTATGACCAACAAATTTTTCCTACTCTCCAAAGTAGGTAGAATTATCCAAGTAGAATTCAAAGCCTTATTTGTGGTCACTAACTAGCTAGTCATCTTAAAGAACCATGAATTTGATAATAGATTCTTCATTATAAAAATCATCCAATAGTATAACTGATTCTTTTTGGTCCCAATCAATGAGGATCAAATTATAGGAGGAAAGAGGATAATAAGGTATAATGGTAAGAATAGAATTGGTATTAAAAAGTTGGTGCTTACAAGTTTATCATAGGTGTTATAGTGGGAAGATACATCACTACCAGGAGTCTCTTTATTATTCAATGAATTAGTCTCACTCTCAAAATTTATGGGGTTACACCTAAGTATTCTATATCCAAAGACTCATATTTATAAATGCATTACCATGGATACTCAATCAAAAATGCCTTGGGATCTTGACCCTAATCTTTTTTATTGATAGTATAAATGGTCCATGAATCTATTTAATATGGGGTATTTAGTGCATTGAAATTAATTATAAAACATGTCACTTTAAAACCAATATCCATCGACACTAATGTCCTAAACTTGACTGGGTGGTGTATCACATACACATATAATTGGTTACTATAGAGTGGATTTGTGTTTATTTTGACAAATCATGTTGTGCCTACAAAGAATAAGTTTGGATCATTAATATGACCTAGGATATTTAAGTTATTTGCCAACATGGAAAATATCTTGAATGCAATACATGTCAATACCCTAATGTTCTATGGTAAAATGAGCATAAATGTTATCAAAACGTGTATTCAAAGAAGTAAAGGCAAGGTTAGTAGGATCTATATAGTTAGATTTGGGAGATTCAAGAATTACTAATTTCTTTTTCTTATCCAAAAACACAATTATCGGGCAAGAGTTATAATTTCCATACTTGGCCTTTAAGTTTTATCAATACTAATATGGGTTAATATCACCATGGATAATGACTTCCAACCTCGAATGGGGGAAATTGATGCACTGATGTAAGGTAGAAGGTACAATTTGTAATTCATGGATCCAAAGATGACCCATAAGTAGATTATAAGAAATTAATATGTCTATAACATGACATAGAGTATGATGCATGATAGGCCCAATAATTATAGGTAAATAGATTATTCTAGAAGACTCTCTTTCTTTGTACTATCATAGGCCTTAATCATAATGGTGTTTGGTTGCATATAAACATATTTATAGCTTAAAGTTTAGATCAATTTTAATAAGGCTATGTTTAATCCTAAATCATTATCAATAAGAACCCTCTTGACCTTATGATGGTAAATGATGGCTTTAATATATAGAGGGTTATTATGAAGGGGATAAATAACTAACATATTTCATTGGTCAAATTTGAGCTATTGTCATGGAGACATATGTACCACAAGTGATTGTCATTTACATGAATCAATGTCATTAAGAACATTAGATTATTTTAAAAAATCATTTAATATGGTCCTATGAACTTTAGACATATGCAAGAGGTCTAATATGGATATATGTGTGAGTGTTTTGATTAATTGCTCACCAATACTAAACAAAATATTTGTCAAAATATGGTATGTATTGGAATTAAATAGGGTATAATATGGCATAGGGATTGTATTGGTCTTATAATTTAAAGAAGGAATAGGGCCTTAGATAATAACTCTTGGCCATCTAGTTATGACTACATAATTTTAATTTAGGGAAGGGATACTTGAACTAGAGTAATTTGGTAGAGGTCCAAGAATGGTAATTCATGATGGTCATGATGTAATCAAATTAATTTTACTCACACTATAACTACCAATGGTCAAAGGTGGTGCTCCCAAAATAGAAGAATTATCCCTATGATAAGTGTCAGTTAGCTTATGTGGAGTAACCTTGATAGTGGTGACATGATTTTTGGTAACATAACCCATGATATTATTGTAATTATAAAGAACACTCTAATATATAGCTTGGTAGGATTAGGTATCATGATCCTAATTATGGTTATTATGGTTCTATTTTTGGCCTTATCCTTATTGGTGATGTTGGCCCTATTCCTAATTTTGATTGGTACATTAATACTAATTGATGTGCTTGAGAAAGGGGTTCTATTAAATACCCATTTCTTGATGGGATTTTTATGATTATTTCTCAAATTGAATTTCCTCATTATCAAGTAAAGTTTCAATTAGGTGTCTTAAATACAGACACCTATATAAGGAATGACCGACCACATGATGATACTCGTAATACTCATTATCAAAATAATAATATGGTTTATGTTGGACCTCTAAAAATTATTTTTAAATCTGCTAGATGATCATGTTAGAAAAACTAATTTATATAATACTAATTCAATACGATCTTTGAGGTCACTTAAAACTTTGTATCTATAGTATTTTCATTGTGAGGAAGATCTTTGTAGTGGAAGGTGAGGGTTATATGGAGTGTTATGAATATATGGTGGTTATATAATTTGTACATGTCTTTCCTCTATAACCCCATTATCAAACATATTTTTATTTTTAACAAAGTCCTTTAGATTTTTAATTGTAATGGTCTAGATTGGTACTTGTTTTAGCATTTGGTTTTGCATTTGGCCACGATTTGTTGTTTGGGTTTGATCAGTGCTTTTTATATCTTCACCACTTTGTCAATGATTTCCATAAACATTTTAACACAACTTAGTTTGAGATTATGAGCTATCTTGGCATTTAGATTTTATGAAAAGATAATAGCTAATTGTGTGTCAGGAAAGTTTTATGCGAAATGACTATCCAAATCTCTCCACCATTGTAGGTATGTTGATAATTTCTCTCCTCCTATCTACTTGGAATTACACAAATCAAAAACTATCAATTCATGCTTTTTGTTGTAAAAAACATGATTGATTTTTTTTTATGAAATTTCATTGAAAGTATTTACTAATCCAATAGGTATATTGATAATCCTTTCTAATGCTTGTCCACCTAAGCTACATGAAAACAAGCATAATAATTAGACACTATTGTATGCTACCTATTAGCAAGCTACAAAGAATTCCTATAAATGTTCCCTTAGATATCCCTTCCATTTTTATTTTTTGAAATTTAAAATATCACTGTGAGGTGGGAAAGGAATGTAAGGAAATACAACATCAAAATGGTAAGGGCATGTGTCATCAAACTTGTAATTTTTGGGTGTTTGCTTAACTACTTGTAGGTATAAAATTATCCCCTTTATTTCATTCCATTATTAGAATTTTGGAATGGTTTGTGATGAAATTAGGGAAATTTTATAGGTATTATTGAATTGTTGGCACTAGTTGGAATTAAAATAAGTGGAAATGGCTCCCCCTTTCATGATTTAGTTTGCAATGTATACCCTCTATCCTAAATTTTGTCCTTGATATAGGATATATGATTGTTTTAGATTGGAATTAGAATAGGTGAGGTGTTGTTGTTCCTAAGGAATCCATTATTATAAATTTTAGGGAATCTATTATTGGTCTATTGAAATATATGGTTGGTCTTGTGTAATTTATTGGTGATTTAAAATAAGTCATCCTTGTTATATTTTCTTCACAAAAGGAACTTGAAGTCATTTCTATCTAACTTGTTGTTGCTATGAATTGGAAGAAGTTGGTAATGTGTTTTATGAATGATACACTACCTAGTGAGGTGGGGGATTATTTAAAACCTATTATGAATGGTCTATCTCTTGTATTACATTGGTAATATTCTCTTGATGGCTGAAAATTGTATGTTGTATATCAAGCAAAACTTTTTGTTAAACATTTGTTGGTATGTGTTGTTTAGGAAGAACCAAAGGATCAAATTTACGATTAAATAGGTCTTGTTAAATTTATTTAAGTGGTTGATTTTATTCCGTTAATCCAACATTATTTAATGAGGTTGAATTGAAAGAAGTTCTTATGTCAACACCAATATGATATGCATAACACTAACTAATTTGTTAAATGGTGGATGTTATAAATTGACCAATTTGGGAAGGATCAATCAAAAAAACCTTCCCTTTGATAGATGAAGCAAAAGTCAGTTTTATAATTTTAATATGAGGTTTCCCTTGTAATTTCACCTCTATTTATACTAGGGTGTGTAATTATTTTTTTAGAAAATTGGGTGGGAGCCTAGCTTTGGATTCTATATTAACCTTAGTATAGTTTTATCTTGGTATTCTATAATTTTTTTTATGAATATATTTTAAATTGATCTCACAAGGGGATGGATATCATGAATCATAACCTAGTCTTCATCTCCATCCTCACTATATTTAGAACGTTTACTATGTCACAAGGGATGATAAAATTGTTCTTATTCAAAGTTAGGTCTGTAAGAAGACCTAATCTAAGTGTATATAGGAGTTATTGGTATAGTCTTTGTTATTATAAAGTGTTTACAATGTTATCTTGGTTCATTTTTTGTAATTTAGAATGTGGAAAAATGTCAAATGGTCTCTATAATTTGGAATGCATTTAAAAGTGTTTAACCTAAAAAGTGTAATTGGAATCAGTTTGGCTTAAGAAACTCAATGTATAAAGTGAAAACTAGAATAAGGACAAATGGTTTTGTTTTGGGATTATTTGGAAATGGTCTTGAATTTGGTTTATCTTTGAATTTAATTTGGAATGAGACCAAAATAGAATCAAATAATTCATAAATTAGGAATTGTTTTAGCACAAGGAAAACACAAGTCTAAATCAGATACTAAATGGGCAACATAACCTTACTAAGTGAGAAAATTACTACTATTTCAAGTGGTAATAAAAAACTATGAAAATGACCAAGGATTAGTTTATAAATGTGGACAATGCAATGGTATCAAATGGAACTTAGGGTGTAGGTTAACACAATAAAACCCAAGTCCAAATTTAGAGTAGAAATGAACAACATAACACCTCAATTTGTAAAGAGGTATAAATGTGCTTGAATTTTATTGGTTAAATAAATTGGTATGCTTGTTTTTAAATAAGGTCATGAACATAACATGGGTTTTAAAAAAATCAATCCAGGTAATCACATGGAAATTGACATAGGTTATGGGATAGTCACTAAATCCTTCTAATATACTTGATTTTTAGAGGATTAAATTTAAGGTTCATTAAAATAAATTAATTATTGTATGTTATTGGTAGGGTTTTTTAGGCCATCCTTATCTCAAAATTTATTATGTGTAAGGCAATCTTTGGGGGCTATTAAACTTTGCATGCTTGTATCACTAATTTCTCCATTGTAAATTGGATTTCTACCCTATGTTTTTGATGGAAACTTAGATGGTCATGATATACCTTGAAGTACATGTGCGATTTACAAAATTTATAAATTAGATGTGAGATATTTTGGGGCATTAATCAAAGGTATAGTCCTTTCATGACTACTTTGGTCATTGAGATCCCAGTGAAGTGTTATCATCACAACTAGGTTCTAAAGTGCATAACACCTAAGACATTGTTAGCACTACTCCAATTTGTATACCATACTAGATAAGTGGGGTTTGTTTGATGCTAGGATTTCACTTCTTAGGTAAAGACACACCTAAAAACTAGTGGGAAGGTGATGAAATCAGAACCATGAGGTTAAAAAGTAAAATGCAAGGAAGAATGCATTTTTTTTCTTTCAATTCTTAAGACCCCAAGAATGGGTAAAACAAGCATAAAATAAAAACATTTTCTTTAGTTAAGGTAGACACAAAAGTAAACCAATGTGCTTTTGGTCACCTAGGATCCCTAAAGGGGGTAAAGGGATAGCATATACACAATTATTTACAATTAAAAAAAAAAAAGAAACCTTAGGTAAATATAAAAAGTAAATGCTCTTAAAAGCACAAAGGAAATAATGATTTATTCTTTATAAGTACTAAATTCCAAATGTGGATGAAATTTTCCTTTGTAGTTTTATGGTAAAAGTAAAAAATAACTTAAATATATAGAAAAACCTATAAAATATAGTGTCAAAATGTCAAACAATGGTTTTACTTAGCCAAAAGAAGTTAATTTTAAAAAATTTAAACTCTTGGGAGATATACCATAGCGATCTTTCATCATTTAGCAGAGAAACTTCACCAATTACACATTGATTTCACCATTCTACAAGAAATTAGAAATATAATTTTTGTGACTTCACCAATTAGCAAGGATACCTCATCGATTATTGTATGATTTCACTAATTTCAAATAAAATATAAAACACATGAAACTTACCTTAAGTTATTATCTTTTACAAGTTCTTCAAAATGTAGGGTTACTTCATTATTTGTGTAGAAATCTATGAATGTGACTTCATCGATCAGATATCAACCTTACTATAACATAGGTCAAATTTGTTGTTTATTTGTAACTTTGTTATTTCCTAAAAAACATAGAGAACACAAAATAATATATAGCTATATCATAGATTATGCAAGTGATCTTGCTCACCCATAAAATGACCTCATTATTTTGTAGGATGACTTCGATGGTACACAGAGTGATCTCATTACTTTTTAAAAAACAAAAAAATGAGAAAATCAGGGGAAAAGGATAAAATCAACACCACAAGCTAGTTTGATTATTTAACTATAATAATTAAGGAGGCCCAAAATATATTTGTGAGATGTGAGATCCCACCAGGCATGCCATTATGTAGAATAAAATTATAGGATGGGTTATTATATATTGTTAATATCTAAATACAAAAAAAATAATGAAGTGTAACACTTAAATATTACTCCCTAGGGTGAGTTATAATTACTAAATCAAGGAAATCAATACAAGATAAACAATACATTCACCTTCCTTGAATCCTCCCTTTGGTGATTATTATGTAAACGCTTCCTTGGTTTGTGGATATAGGATTCTTTATCAATGTGTGCATTCAATTTGATGGAATCTCCCCTTATAAACTATGGATTTATTAACTTTGTATGAATAATGTTAAAGTTTCTTAGCAATATCTTGACATTAAATTATTTGCACAAAATCTTAATAAATAATGGTCTTGGCCCTTATATTTATAGTTTGAATAAAATAATATGGACTATCCATCTTAATATCAAGATTTGTGGTAAAAAATCAATTCAATTTTGGAGACCAATTGAAATAAATGTTTCAATTAATATTTTTAAGAATAGAGAAATTAATAGGCATGGCTTACATAAATTATATATTTTTGGCATTGATTAGGCATGGCTTGAATTTTGACCTTACGACTACTTATATCATGATAATGTCACTTTTTATTGAATTTATTTTTTCTCAAATTATATATTAACTAATTTTATATTAATTTTTCACTAAATAATTTAATTAGACTTAATTAGTTAAGTGGACCTAATTAGAATTGTTTTAATGATTATAATTTGACTAATTACCATGCACTATAGGTCAAAATGTCAATTTTATAGGTCATAATTTAATTGGAGATGAATCATAATAAGGTCATCATTTCATACATGATAATTTCCAATTAGGGAAATATTGATGTGAATCATCAATTTCACCTGACGTGTGTGGATGAATTAGAGTGTTTTAGTGGTTTTCTTCTAATTTTTTCATTATCGTAAGAAGTCATTTAGAATTATAATTTCAAAACAATAGTGTTGAGAATTGGATGTCTACATACTTATAATATTTTTAGTATGATAAAATTACCAAGTCAACAAAATAAATTTGGCTAGACTAAGAGATAATTAATAATCACATAGAGATGGTGTATGTGATCCTTTTGATAATATAACATGTCTAAAACTATGAGGAATAATTAAGGTTTGTATTTACCAAGTGTAGAACACTGAGGTGTTATATAATTCAAAAATAATGTTTATAAGTGTTTATTAAATTTCATTAGAAAATGAAAATAAACCTAATAAAAAAGCATATTACCTAACCAAGTGACTGACGTGTAATCTCTAAGATATATGAATCCTACATCACCTACATGACACGTTGCATAATCCCTTAATTAAAATATTGCATTTTTACATTTTAAGGTGCTTTATCTAGATCAAGATATACCAAAATATATTAAATAATTGAACTTTGTATCATTACTTTCAAATCATTTAGCACATGATGTTGCATCATACCACTTACCTATATAATATTTAGTTTTTAAAATTCAACTATACGAGGTAAAGGATATCTAGAATACCATATTAGATTTTTTCATGCAACATGTTTGGATTATGCTTTTAATGAAAAAGTGTTAACCAAGTTATTTTAAATAACCTTAAAATATTATGATTTACAATAGTTTTATAACCCACCTGTTGAACCAATCTAAGTATTCAATCCATTAACATATGAATTTATTAATCATTTGACATTAAATTTATGAAAATATTTCATATGCACAAATTTATAAGATTAAGAAAAGAAATAATGATCCTATCAGTTATTATGTGCTTGGTTACAATGCCATGCTTTCAAAAATTGCTAACACCTTGGAAGATAATCAAGTACAAGATATTTTCAAACAAATATTGCTTTCACCTTTGCATGAGTGAGTTAAATTTAGATCATTTATATAGCTTTTTCATATAATAAGATAAAAATAAATCAAAATTATTTCTTTAAACAATCTTATGTATTCACCTACATCAACTTCAACTTATATGACCAAGTCTGAAAGTAAAAAACCTTAAAAAAATAAGCTAAAATGTACTAATGCATATGAAAATATCATAGTAAATTACATTTATCAACCTTATAACCATATTATTTTATTAGATCAACTAAGAAGGAAATTCTCTATATCACCACAATTGCCTCATGACTTCCTAAAAAAGTTTATTGAAATCTAATTATTTATTTTTCACTATTTGAAATTGACATGATAAAATGTAAAGGAAAATATTTTGATACCAATGCCTATTATGATTGCCATAGATTCAATGGTATTTATACTAACATATGTTTCAATCTTAAACATCTTATTCAATATATTTTTGAAAACAATAGAGCTAGGCACTTTTATAGAGAAAACTAAGCATCAATAGAATGAAAATGCTAAATTGAATATTTTTAGAAAACTATTTCATAATTAGGTTAATAACAAGGAGATTTGAATAGTGCATCATATGCAAAATTATTATCCACCTCCTAAGTCATATGATCATCGATTGGATATAATTATTGGTAGAATTGTTTAATTTACACATTCACATCCCATGCTTATTTTTCATGATAGTGAGATAGTGTATGATGATTATAATTTTCATGTCTTATGTATATGATATTTATTTAAGCAAAAATATCTTAGAATAATTTATAATAATGTATGCATAATGTAATTACTTAATTCATTGGGTTACACACAACGTGATATTAAAAACATCTAGAACTAGAATAACAAACCACTTTGGGACACATAATGTTGTATATTCAAGTGGGATATAATATATTATCTACTAATTTTATTATACTTATAAAAATGGATTTTGATAATATATTTAGATGCTCTCAGTTTATATTTTTTTGTGTTGTACCTTCTATGGTACATATATGTAGAAAGTACATTCATTGAAATAAAGTTGTTACAATATTAGGAATTAGATATGAGTATCCTATATAGTCTATGATACCTCCTTTACACCATCTACTACCTCAATTCACTTATACATATATGAAACAAAAATAACACATTTGTATTTGTTACATATAGGTGAAATGTTTATATTCAAGTAATTCATAAGAAGGTATAAACAATTCAAAAGCAAGTTTATTGGGAAAAAGTATCTAATTATGAACAATGATAATCACATAAAACACCTTATAAATTAGTGATAAATATAAATTAACATGTTTGTAAAAAATTAAAACATTTGGCATAATCTACAATTAGTTATTCTTGAATTTCACATTATTCTACATCTCCTATAGCTACTTATCATACATGATTAGTAGTGATCTAGATATTTTTCTTACTACACATGATACATTATATGAATTTAATATATGCACATTCAACACATTTCAATCAATCAAAGTGATTAATTTACCACTTATCATAGATTTTTATAATTCTCACATTGATGGGATTATTCGTTAACATGTTGTATTTTTACAAATTCTAAAAATTCATAAAAACTCAAATAATAAATAGAATAAAAACATATATATGATTGCATAACTTAATCACTTTTACATCATATTACTACAGTGATTGAAATTTTTATTTATTCATTTAATTATTATAATCTCATGTATATTATTAACTTGTTGGCCTCTTATATCTTCTTTCTCACTTTTCAAATCTAAACAGTCCAAAAATGTGATATTTTTTTCCACTTTTTCCATTTATCTTTCCATTTTCACACTTACATTGATCAAATTTAATTTTATGTCTAGGACATAATTGAATAGTTATGGATTAAAAAAATAATAATATTGTCCTATGCGTTCTATCCTATCATGTGCTATTTTTCACTCATAAATCATAATTTGGACACATAGAGCCTTAATACTTCCAATTTTTAGATATTTGATTGAATTTCAATATGAAAATAAATGTTCTATATGCAAAATATTTATTTTCATGAGATATATGTTTCATATATATTATGTAATTCAACAAGTGTACATTTGATGAAATGAGGATATAAAATCTAAAAGGAACGATTACTAGATTGTTCTAAGCTATAGAATCTCATGTGATGACAACAAAAAACATCAAAAAAGAATAGCTATTTAAAAGAAAGGGTTATAAAATGATATGTAATTTTTTTAATAAAATATCATATATTACATCTAAACTTATTTTATGTTATTAAAAATGAGAAGCCTTGCATTATATGCAAGTATACACAAGGAAAATAGCATCCTAGCGAATGTGGGATATATCCACAATAGCAAAAAGATAATAAAAACCTAGTTAATATGAGTATCCTACTCTAAACCCCCCTTAATTGAACCTAGGGGATAAAAATAACCAAAAACAAAGTGGCATATCCACATTATGAATCTTAGAAACAAATCCTAATTAGGTAATCATGTATAATATATATCCATGAAGTGGAGAAAAAAACCTATACAAAACAAAACTTCCCCACACCCCAAAAGATGTAAAATAAGGAAGGAATTCATATGAAATCTCCCCAAGGATAAATATTATTGATATTAATGTTTTCAATACTCTAATTTAGGCTTGTAAGATGACAAGTGTCAATGTTGAGATCCTCATCTAAAAGATTGTAGAAGATCCATTTGCATCAAATAAACTTTTTATAATTTTGCCAAAGGAAGGACACGATTGGTGTATTATAATTCTACCCATTTCACAACAAAATATGAAGGAGGAATTATTAAAAATATATCTAAGTCATATCTAAATTTTATGTGTGACATAGGTCTATAAAGATCATGCACAAGAATGGATGTAATGCCATGGAATTAAATCGATTAGAAGAAAGATATGGAACATTAACTAATAGAATATCCATACGAAGTTGGTAATAATTCTCAAAAATTTTACTCTCACTATAACCATTTGAATCCTTTGAAGTTATAATCTATGGAGGATCAACATACTGCATAGGAAAAAAGGTATGTTCTATAAATAGACATCCCAAGTCTATTAAAAAATTCATCCCATAGAGGTGACTTGATAAAAAGAATAGAAATGTCCATCATGAATGTGTCATCACAGTAAACTATAGTAGGAAGAGATATTACATCATCATAATAGAAAACCTCACTAATAAAAAGAGAAGTATATAAAGAAGGATAATCTATGTCATCATCAAAAGATAAATCCTGACTAATCGGAGGAGAAGGAAATAAAAATAGGAGGTAGAATAACAAATGGTTTATAAAACCCAAAGGTATTAATATTCTCCTCAAAGAAGGCTAAAATAGTATCCTAGGCTTCCTTTGGTAACATTTCATTCATAATATGAAAGTGCAAGCTATATAAAACATTAAGGTGAATCAAGTGAAGATCCTCATCTTGTGTAGATGTGATCTAATCAATATCTTCCTCATATGTGGAGTTTGAAAGATCACCAAGTAACATTATCCAAAATATTTTTATTTGAAGGTGTATATTCATTTTTCTTTTCCAAATATTTTGATTTGAGGTGTTTAGTGGATCCATTTTGAAATACAAGGAAGAATAAAAAATGAATGCCCTAAAAATAACAACTCTTGATGCAAGGAATAAATGAACCCAAAAAAATGTGTAAGATCTCCTATCCCAATAATTTTGTCACTTTATAATTGAGTGAGTTTTAAAATATAAATGACCACAATGGATGGAGAATCAATAAACATATAATTTTGATTAAAAAACAAAACTTGATTTTGAGTCATAGTTCAAAATTTATAGATTTTACAAGTTTATCATCATTAAAATGGGGAAAATTAGTAAATACTACAAAAAAATTAAATTCAATAAGGACTAAAAAATAATTTACCACTTCATCTATTAATTAGCTTCAAGAAGACTCTTTACAAGATATAGAAAAATTGGTTGACTAGGCCATGTTCTAACATCTAAAAATGTGGTACAACATGTTATAGAATTAAATTATACTAAAACTATTATCCTCTCCAAGAATTGTATCTCAATTTATAGATCATATGTATTTAAACCAATAGAAAATTGTATGACTATTTAGATGGTATAAATAGACTACTACAATGACTTTAAAGATAACAAAATATCTATTATTCATTATCCAAAAAATTTCTAACTAGTATGAGAGGAAATATATGAATATTAGCTAATCATACTAGATTTTATATCTAAAAATTTAGATTCATACTACCCATGGTGATAAAACATTGTATAGGTGTTAGGTATAAGCCAGCAAACCAACAAGAAAGTTTTCCATTAGATGGGTTATACAACCTAATATTGGAAAATTATAACAAATTTCAAAGTACATAAAACTCATATTTATATTACCCTATACTTTCATATTTATATTAGTATGCATGTATGACCTAAAACCATTTAAAAAACATGAACAAATTACCTTAAAAGCTTCTAAACCAAACTTAAACATTGGTCTAACAAAATAAGTACATAATGGTATAGTCAATGATCAATATGTCCTAGTTAATGGCCAAAAAATACATATCAAAAATCCATATAAAATACCTTCACTCTATCAATAATTTTTTTGATATATGGACAAACCCTTGTAGTAGTAAACTGATAAATAGATAGATACACTACTAACTGCTTTGATACCATGAAAGCAATGATGACTAAATAATTCCAATCAATAGAATCTTGGGTGTTTATTAAAAAAATCACAAAATGAGATATATATATATATACATATATATATATATATATATATACATATATATATATATATATATATACATATATATATATATATACACACATATATATATATACATATATACATATATATATATATATATATATATATATATATATATAAAATAAAGGGTTGAAAATTGATATGCATAACAAAGTAACAAATAACATACATCCAAAGTTATTCTATGTTGTTACAAATGAGAAGCCTTGCGTATATAGATAAGTACAAACAAGGAAGAATGAATCCTAACCATTGTGGTATAAATATAAAATAGGAAAAAAACAAAAAAACCTATTAAACATGAGTAACCTACTCTAACATAATTTGATAATTGTACATTTGATGAAATGAGGATGTACAATCCATCCTATTCATACTAGTTTTATTCCAACATATTTTTTAAGTTAAAATTCATATACAATGGGGACATATTGATCATACATGGAAATGAAATCATTTATATTGAATATTTCATATTACCACATGTCACATATTGTTCATATCTCTCTCTTCTTTTTCTAATTTTTGCACCTTGCTTATCACTTTTTTCTATTGGAAAATTATTAAAAAATTTAATTATTTAAAAGTAAAGAAACAATCAAAATATTCTTAAAAATATAAAATAAAAACCTAGGCATGATAAGACATATATTTTTAAAAATTTCAATATGTTATTTATGTCATTAATTGGAGGTAACATATTAATTTTCTATCACATATGATTTTTAGAGGTATTCATGAGTGTTATGTAGGACATACACACTTTACCATGGACTAAGATGTTAGACTTATCTCTACCCAATAGATTTGATAAAATAGGGAAATATTTTATGTAGGTTATAGTATGTATAAGTTTATCATTCCATGACTTCTATACTATTTCAATCTATAGTATTTATAGATGTGTTGCTAACATTTATATCTTACATTGTGTACATGAATATTCTATTTAATAGGATATGATCGGATTACATATGAATGATTTTGATTGCATTTATATTTTTATGTTACAATAGTGCTATGAACTAGACATATTATATTAGATCTTTATTTTCTATTTTTTATTTACATTTTCACTTTTGTGTAACATTTATTGAATATCATTGTGATATAATCTTTGGTATATGCAATAGTTGAACATGTCTTCTAGTTTTATCCATAAGGATGATGTTGTGTGAAAAATTTGAACATGTCCCTTGGTTGTGACATTATCCATGTTAAATTTATGAGAAATATTTCATTTTGAGACATTTTAACATGTCCCTTGTATGTGGCCCTTGGCCCTATGGTTTCACATTATTATCATTGTGCTTGTGTGCTTATTGATATTGTTAAGTTTGATGAGTTACACAATCCATTTCATGCACTAACTAACACATAAAATAATAAATTTACATTATATTTATATGATATTAATTTATACATTTATATAAGACTTTATTCATCTATTGTGTACAAAATTTAACTGATGCAAATCATACTATGCTAACATACTTTCACATATGTTACATTATTGAAAGATTATATCTTACTATGAATGTTACATTTAACCATTTAGTTTTAAATGATTGAATTTTAAGGATCAATTCCATCACCCTAATATAGGTGAATTTTAATGGACTTTCCATATATGAGATAATATGCTTCAAGAGGAAAATCTAGTTTTGCTACAAAATACAATTTCAAAGACTGAAAAATGGTTCAAAATTAAGTCATTCGAATAAACTATTTGGTCACATGAAATAATATTTAAAGATAAAAGTAAAAATTAACATATTTTTTAGTAAATTATATAAGTCTATGTACAAATTTCAAAAAATGTATAATTAGAATCTATGTATAGTTATAAATTATACATTTATCAATGATGGCATGATACAAATTCATGCACATTATGTTATTTTTTAAAATTTTAAATACTATTTGTTAAGATAATAAAAATATATGAACATGGGTATATTCCATTCTCTTTTTATCATTAATTTAGTAAGAAAAAATAAAATTGAATCTACAATCCATATGTAATGGTTGTTTCATTTTTAAGTGTGTAATTGCATAACATAGAGGTTAAGTTCCTTGTAGCATTATGTCCATGAATATAATTTGGATTTCAACCCATTTCATGTATTGGGGTTTAAAAAATCCAACTAAGTTAAATTGAGGTTTTTTAATTTCTCAAATGGTTTTATTTATTTTATAATGTGAAAATTCAATTTAGGGTTTGATCAGCTTCAAATCCTCTATTGGTTTAGCTAAAGAACCAATCTTCTTCAATTCATTCATTAGAAGATTCAATTCTCTAATGCTTAAAGGAAGAAACATGGTTTTAAAAATACATGTGTATACCTCCCTTTATTTCATTTAAATTTAAAGTAAATTAAAATTCAAGCATTTTAAAATTTCAAATCTAAGTATAGTTAAACTTTAAAGTTAAATTAATTTTCAACTTCAAGCTTTTTGAAATTTTAGATTTCAAAAGAATATAGTCATTAGGCCATGTGTTCTATAGGGTTTTATAAATACTACATCACCTTCAATGATTGTATTACTATCGCGAATACAAATATTTTATTAAATACTAAGGTACATCTTTCTTTTAGCTTAGTAATTTCATCGAATAAATGTAGTAACCTGAATCTAGTCACGAATAATTGAACATTTTAGTTTTGGCCTTTTTTAACCTTAATTATTTTTTGCACTTAATAAATGCCTTTTTAAAACCTCTTCCCATAAAAATCAATTAGGAAATATATTTATATTTTAAAAATTCATCTTTCACCTAAAAAATTGTTCTTATTTATAAAATTACCCTTAAGCATCTATATGGACAAACTTAGATCCATAATTTTACATGTTTCCCTAAGGGACATAAATTTATAGTAGGGAAAACAATAGGAGAAATTATTGTACATGTTAGTTTTCTTATCCTTAACCCTCTAGTACAAAGTTCTTAAAATTAATCCCTCCATTATCTAGTCTCTCATATTTTGAGGCTTCCTAGCATGTGGTTTCTCATTTTGAATTGATATCAAGGCACACTCAAGTCACTTATTCTACCACTTCAATAATTATGTTTTTCATTAATTTTTATATTTAGTCTTATTTAGAAAAAATTAACTTGTCAAATTTATTCATTTACTTTCATTATTTTAATATCCATTTACAACCTTTTGATTGATTAAATTTAATTTATCTTAATTAGGTTTAATTTGCTTTTTAATCAAAATTTACATAAAATACACTATTGCACATTGGGCAAAGCATCACTATTATTTCACATACCAAAGCTAATAATTTTAATTAGTCCTCAACTAAATTAAAATTATATCTTCACCAAGCCAAATTAAAATATGATAATTTATTAAATCCATCTCTAGATGCATTTGTTTAGTCAAATAAGCATATTTATGTAAAGTAATATAAGTGGGAGAACTATTTGGGCTTAATTTACATATTAGTAATATTGGATATGTAAGTATTGTTAAATAATAAAAAGGGTGATTGAAGCCATCTTAGACTATTAAAATCCCCATTTTTATATTTGTATTTTTTCAATCAATGCATGATTGTAACAGGGTTTCTAATTTTAATATGATATTTTTAGGTCTTGCGCACACATCTAAATGTCAAATATTTACAAATAAACCTAATGTAAACATTAATAATGAAAAATAAAATAAAATCAATAATAAAATAAGAACAAGATAAGTTATACATTCACGATGATATAAGGCTTACTTTACATCTTTATGACCATATAAAGTGGCAAGACCCATGAATCCAATTATAATAAAAATAATAGATTTGAACTTATTGATGTGAAATAATTTAGTTAATTCTTTACTAACCATCTAGAGGAAATTGACTATTTGTTATTTTTATCTAGACAAGAGTAAAATAAACATTATCATTCTCACACATATGAAGAGAACAATATTATGTTAAGTGACCTCTTGAAACCTTACAACATGTGCTTTTACCTCTATTATTTATAATTTTATTACATCTACACCTTTGGATTTGGGGGAAACAAAAGTATTATAACATATATATGCTCATGAATATCCAAATGATTCATACATTACCTTTTAAAGATACACTTACTAAATCATATTTCTTGCCTACTACATAATCCCTTGTGAAAAATATTTCACTTTTACACATTAAGTTGTTAGAGTTAGATAAATTTATACCAAAACATATCCAACCATTGGATTCCCAAGCCTTGATTAATAATATTCTATCACCTAGGATAGAATCATATCCTTTACATAAAATATTTGTAACTCCTACAATTCCATTATATGAAGGAAAGGAGATCTCAAATAACATATTTGATTTTTTTAGGTAGCATGTTTTGATTATGTTTTAAATGATAAATTTATAAATAATTTTTTTTAAAGAAATATAATATATTATTCCTTCTATTATTTTATGATTTACCTATTGATTTAGTCAAAGCATTCAATCCACTAGTAGATGAATTTATTAAGCATTTTTATATCAACATGGGTGAAAATCCTTCTTATGCGAAAATGTATAAACTTAAAAAAGGAACTAATGAGCCTGTTATGATTATGTATTTAATTACAAGACCTTGGTTGCTGATATTAATAACACCTTGGTGTATAATGAATTAGAAGATATTTTCAATAAATTTTTAATTTCACCTTTACATGAGTCAACCATTATCACAAAAATATTAACATCATTTGAATATGTTTTCTTACAATAATACAAAGATAAGGTAATATTATTTATTTAAATAATCTCAACTATGAACCTCTATCTAACTCAAATTCCACAATGATTTTTTAAATAAAACCATAATGAAAATATAAGACAAGTAATAAATTTGATGCAAATATCATAGTTAGTTTTATTTCTCAACCAACTAAAATATGTTTTTGTCAAATCAATTAAGGAGGTAATTATGTATATTAACACAAATACATAAAAAATTTATAAAAAATTCACTTAAGTGAAATGTTATTACTCTACATCCACCATTTGAATTTGACACGAAGAACCTCTTTTTATAATAATGCATATTGTGTTTACATTAGATTTAATAGTCAGTCTACAAATAGACGTTTCAAAATCAATCATATTATTCCTAATATCATTGGTAACAATGTGATTGACCTAGGTACTCTTACAAATTAACCTAAGCCTAAAAAAATGCAAATACTAAGATAAAAAATTTAATGATCCATTACAAGGACAATTTAGAAGTACAACATACCTACAATCATTATCCACCTCTTTAGTATTTTTATCATCCATCTATATGGAATTATTTATAAAAAAATCAAAATTATCCACCATTTTCTATGATTACTTTTGATTATAGTGAGATAGTAGATGATTATTCAGATTTGTATGATTTATAAATGCATGCATATATTTATAACAATTGCATTTATAGTTTTATATTTGGTAATGGATATAATTTAAATGAATTAAATATTAAATTAATTCATTTATTATGCTACACATAATATGACATAAATAAATAAACATCTAAAAGTGTCAATAAATTTAATGGGAAACAACAAACTACTTTGGGATACATTGTGATTCTTCTTCAAGTAGTACTTACTATATTATCTACTCTTTTTTAGTTATACCACAAAATGGGTTTTTTTAGGTGATATTATGAAACATTTTGTTTCAAAATATCCATCATGTACCTTATATAATACATATATTCCTATATTACATTCATTACAATCAGGTTATTGCAGTTTGAGGAATAAGATATGAGTGCCCTCTAAAATTATGGTACCTACTCCTAAACATTCACCACCATAATTCATTGATGAGCATATGAAAGAGAAAAATACTTTTATAGGTGTTTCACCTATGAAAAATATTTATATTCAATCAACTAATAATAAGCTAAAAATTCTCTAAATCAACCAATACAAAATCAAACTTATCAAAAAATGGTGCCAAGTTCACAACAAGAACCATCACATATAAAACCTTATAAATTGGTTATACATATAGATCTAAATTTCATACAAGAATAAAACATATTATAAAATATACTTCTAGTAATAATAAAATTCCATACCATTATTTATCTCCTATATTTAATCCTCATTCATATGATTACATGAGTAGTGATCTGGATAATCTCGTTATAACACAAAATGCATTTTTATGATTCCAATGCATGAACATATAACACATTTAGTTCATGAAATGTCATACTTATACCAATTATATATTTTTATAAATATAATATTTATGTTATTGTTAGATAGTATGTTGTATTTTCAAATGTTTTAAAATTTTAAAAAACATTTAAATAATTCAAAAAAATTATTGTACATAGCTTCTCAATTGTTGAATTATGTTCTATTATTTTCACATGCAATTGATCAGATCAATTATTCTAATCCCTAAGATATTTTTTAATTTTTGGCTAATTGGCCCTTATTTTTAACTTACCATATCTTAATAGTATAAAATAATGATACATATTTTCATATTTTGATTTTACCTCTCTATTCTCATAGTTTGCACTAAAAAAATTAATTATTATAAAAAGGACAAAATCATCCAATAAAGGAAAACAATGATTTCCATTATTATGCTCCATTTTTCAATATTTTCTAGTGTAAATTTATACAAACAAACAAAAAATTTGGCACGTAAAGCCTTAATAATTCAAATTTTCATATATTTAACCCAGTTTCAATATGTAAATCACTACATATTATGTAAAATCTCTCTTTTCTTTTTATTTATTTATCATACAAGAAACATAAATTTATAAGTATACATTTAATCAAATAAGGATGTATAATATTTCATTTACTTACTCATTTTGTTCCTATTTTTTATCAAATACAAACACACATTTACAATGGAGGAATCTTACTCATACATGGTAAGACATAATTTATAGTGTATACTTTACATTTACACATGTTGTAAATTGTTAAGATCCATTCAAGTTACTATAATATTGATCCCATGGTTTCAAATACATAATTTATATTTTTCTAATTTAAAAATTCAAAAAGTACATAAGAATTAAAATATTTCAAAAATTTAAACACATTTAAAATATTTTAAAAATCCAAAATTAGTATGTAAACATAATTAGATATATAGTTTACATCATTTTGATATTTTATTTATCTCATGATTAGTATATAGTATACTCTTTTTATATCACACATGCATTTCACTGGTATTCATGAGTGTTATGCAAGATATACCTAATTTTTAAGGGATTAAGATGTTGGAATTACCCACACCCATTAGAATTGTTAAATTAGAGACACATTATGCACATGTTACATTATTTATAGGTGTTATCATTATATGAATCCTATATTAATGAGTTATATACTTACTAAATCTATTTTGATAACATCTTTATCTTACATTGTGTACATGGATATGTTATTTTGAAGGATATGATCAAATTACATATACATGGTGTAGATTATTTCTTAGTTTTATGCTCTATTGATATATTACATGTACATAGTGTGTTATACCCTTTTTTTCATATTATGTATGGCCCAAGGCCATTATGTGAAATTTATTGAACATCTCTATGAGATCTTGATGTGTATGTGTGACATCTAAACATGTCCATTTATATTGGCCCTTGGCCATATGTTTTGTGTGAAATTTTGACATGTCCATTATTTTTTAAATTATTCATGTCATTTTTTTTATGTCCCTTGGCCTTGTATGTGCAAAATTTACCTATGTAGAATTTAAACATGTCCCTTTTATTTTGCATTTATCTTTATTATTTGAAATTATGATGTGTTTATCTTTTTGTTGATCTTGATTAAGTTTGATGACAACCATGATCCATATCGTGTACTAACTATTACATAGACTACTAATTTTATATTTTAATACTATGAGTTTCATTCTCAAATTTATATAATGTCATGACCCTAACTGACTTGAATTTAATTCATTTATGCCAATATAGACTAGTTATGAACTATTTGAGACATATTTTGTTGTTTTACTATGGTGTTATAGTTTTATGATCTCATTGATACATTTTTATTATAATTGTTGAGATAATTATAGATTACAATCTCATTATAACATTTTATACTATTGTTTAATGTGTACTAATTCATTTTTTAGTTTGATGAATTATTTAAATGTTGTTATTGAATTTATTATACTTAGATGTCTAGATGCTACTGATATTCTATTTATTGGCTATAGGGATAGGTACTCATGGTAGGTTATGTTCAAACCTGAGTAGCAGGGAAACATGAAGAAATAATATGGATAAACTAAATAACAAATTCTAACATAAAGTTGAGCTTGTTGGTATTTCTGATTTAGTCATTATGTGTTTATTATTTAACTACTATGTGTCATCCTTTTATGATACATTTCATTATTAGTTGATTTGAATCAATTTTTACATTTGTGTAAACATCATTTTATTATATGTTACCATTTGGGGTATCATAATTATTTGAGTCGTAAGTACTTGGTGACCATTGTCTTATTATTGATATTATTATTTTCCATTATTATGGTGTTTTATGTTTTCATTAACTCCATGCTTGTCAACTTTGATAGTCTATTTTTGTCATGTAAATGATCATGTGTTTTATTTGATGTTTCAATTATCAAAGACTTATTTCAGTTGTCATTTATCTTAAGGTTATTGAATTAACATTTCAAATCAACCATATTTAGTTTTAGACTGTCTTGCATGCATCTTGATTGTTCTTTTTTTAAGTCTTGTACATGAAGGGTTTGAGTTTTGTTTGATGGACCTTGCTTTAATTTTTGGATTGACATGTTTGATTAAGACAAGGTTTGGTTTGGGGTTTTTTTAGGTTACTCAACTAACATGAGGGCATTGGTAATTAGTTGGGTGTGTTTTATTTGTAAGACACATGACTTAGGGGTCATGGCATTGGATTGAATTACAATTCATGAAGGTTTAAGATGTTTCTTTGGATATTTCAATTTTTTAATGTTTCATTTGGACTCAATCTTGGAGATCTTGAAGCCTTGGGGAAACTCTACCTACAATTTTGTTGTGTGGAAACCAAGGGGAATGTAATGTAGTTTCACAAGAGGTTTTAAATAATCTAGAACTATAGTTTGATGAATTTATCTTGATGACCATGTAGGAGTTGTGGAGTGTTATCTACACATTTACTTTTGTATTTATTATTAAATTTGTTTATTTAAATATATGTAGATTTTATGCTACTTTTGGCATAGAACTTAGAGACTAGAAGAGAAGAAAATTTATTCTATGGTCAACTTCCACAAACCAAGTAGGTGACTTATTTGAAATCATGTGTTGATTTTTGGAAATATAGTTTGAATGTAAAATGAGTTAGGGATTTACCCATAAATGATGGCATTTTTTTCTATGTTTTTTTAAATGGATAAAACCCTAACTAGATCCATATATTAGTTTTTCTGTTGAGTTATTTTTAAACATGGTGGACATGAACACTTTGACAATGGTATTGCAGAGAACTTACAATATTTTTTGCTAGTTATTTTGACTATTTTGTTGAAGCTGTGGGTGGTTTTTACTCACTTAATTTATATTTTTGGGTGATTTCCCACAATAAGATCAATGTTTTAGAGGCTATTACTTGGTTTAAAATGACTGTGTATAGTCATTGCATTATGTTTTTGGTTTGTGAATTATTATGAAATTATTTTCTTGAATAAGGTTATGACCTATTATTATAATGTGCATGGTTTGTTTATAATTCAAAACCTTGACTGGTTTAGTTGTTATTTCTATGAAAGCCATTGTGACCTTATAATGACTTTATTTGTGTTTAAATGGCTCAACCAGGTTACGTTGTTTGAGTTGTTATTTTTATTCAAAGAATTACAACTGGGCTATTTTATGTTTTCTTGAGATGTTGATTATTTTGAATGCATTATGGGTATGACTAGGCTATAAGTGAATTTTATTAAAACCCTAACCTAGGTATAGTCAGGTTTAATAAATAAAGTTAAAAAAATAGAAATCCCAACGATTATTTTAAACTACAACTAAAAATGGGGGAAAATAAATATGAAGTCCCCATATGAGTTTGAAATGATTATAAGGGATTTTGAGAAAATAATAATTTATTATTATTTTATTCTATCTACATGATTGTTTTACTTTTGTTGAATTATTTGCTCATTATTAGTTTGACTGAGGTTTATGAAATCATGTTGAATTAATGGAATAATTATTGAAATGATAATGGAATTTATTATTAGTTCATGATTATGTTGACTTATATTTGAGATCATTTATATGCTAATTATGTAATTTTTTAAATCATTATAGTTGACATTAATTTTTTACAATGTTTAATAAAGTCCATTTCGATCAATAATGTGACCTATAGCTTTACGTAAGTTTTAATTTATTAATTATTAATTGGATAATATTTTTATATTATTTTTACAAGTTTTATTTTAACTCATAAACATCTATTAATTAAGTACATGAATATGAAATCCAATAAGATATGGCATACAAATATATGATCCATATTATATTATAGAATAAAATATGGCCCATAAATCAAAAAGTTCAAAAAGAGAGATGTAGTCATAATCAGGTACCAAGTTAATTGATCTTGGTGGGTTCATTTATGTATTTTGTTTTATTTATATTGGTCATTTTTTTTAATTTTATCAAACTCAATTGTTTTTTAATCATTACTCCACCATTTCTTTTCTACCTAGATTCTTATCCAACTAATATTTAGGGTGGTCTAGGAAAACTTATGTTTAGGCTTATTGGAACTGTGATGATGAGATTATCTTCATTAGATTAGATGGAATGATTGGATCCATTTATTGTTACTCTATGTTATGGCAATTGGTTAAAAATGAACTAAAATTGTTATCTAATTCTTATTGTTGCTATTCATGTTATTCATCATTGTTGTATTTAATATAAAGTGATGTAATATTTTCATGTATGTTTAATTCATGAAATAATTGTCGTTGATCATTTGATTATTTGAGTACTCTAGTATTACTAGTTTAATATGAATTTAAATTTATTCATAAGTAATTTTATGGACGAACACAATTATGAATTCTTTATCTTGTATTGGTAGCTAAACACTTAACTAGAATAAGTAGTTTGAGAAGCTGAATTAAATACTATAACATCTTGATTTTTAATATAATATTAGTTTTTGTTGAATCAATAATGGTAATTTTATTCATGTCTTTGTCTATTCTTTTAATTCATTGGTTTGGGATTTATAAATTACTTGATTATTTGATTATGTAAATAATAATGGTTGAGCTCAGTTGTAAAAGTTAGCTTGAATATGACATGTTTCTTTTATTACATAGAGTACAAGGGATTGAAACATAATTTTATTATGTTAAGTTAAGTTGTATGATTTATTATAATCATAATATTGTATAAGCTAAGTGACATTATTCATTGAATATGTATATTTTTTATATCTATTGTAATGTGGTAAATTTGGGTGAATTTGAAAGTTATATTTAATGAATTTTTTAATTCACTATATATTATGAAACCTATTTGTGACATGGATTAAATAATGAATGTTTTGATACCTTAGTAAGACTTGGACTATAAATATATGGGTATTTAAATGAAATCCTTGTAATTTAATTGGTAAATTGAATGGAATGTATTCAATTTAATACTTGTGTGAACAGTTGTAGTAACTTAATGAAATGTGTGATAAAAATAAATAAGGGATAAGTACTTAAGTAATTAACATGTTCATGTATTCTAAAAGGTCTCTTATAAGATAATATTTTCACTTTTAATTACTAAGCATTGTTATGTGCCTTGAATTGTATGAGTAGCTCCTAAATTAACTCATTATAATTTATTATCATTAAGATTAAGTTATTATTATGCTATGTTGAAGTTAAATTTGAAATAATATCCTTCTTTGAAATTTGTAAAAGGAACATGACTATTTATAGCTAAGCATTTTGTGTTTGAGGAATAATTGGTCCTTGTTTGGAATAGACCATTGAATATTTTAATAATTGGTTCTTATCCTTAAATGGTAAAAACAATTTATGAATTGATATTGTTATTAATATAATATATCCTAAAATTATATATATATATATATATATATATATATATATATATATATATATATATATATATATACACACACACACACACACACACACATATATATATACATACATATATATATATATACATATATATATATATATACATATATATATATATATATACATATACATATATATATACATATATATATATATACATATATATATACATATATACATATATATATATATATATACATATATATATACATATATATATATATATATATACATACATACATACATACATACATACATACATATATATATATGTGTGTGTGTGTGTGTGTGTGTGTGTGTGTGTGTGTGTGTGTGTGTGTGTGTGTGTATGTATGTATGTATGTATGTATGTATGTAAAGCTCTAATATTGAAGTAAGCAATGCAATAAATTCTGAGGATAAGATCATGGATTTAAGTTAATGGACAAATCTTTAAGAACCAGATTTAAGAAATACTTAACAAAAGTACATTTAGTCCATGAGACTATTAATATGTATCTATTTGGTTGACTCATGAGGAGGCATTTATATCAGTAATAAAGGATATGTAAATCTAACCTAAGTCATTATAGAATCATTAAGCATGCTTTTCAAGAACATGGACCCTACTTGTAAGAGGTAAAATGTTCTTAAGTAGAACTTAAGTATGGTTATTGTAACATCCCTCAAAGCTTACATACTTCTTGTATCTATGTGTCAAACCTCATATGTCAGTTTGATTTTAAAATAAAAGGGTGTTCGAATGCTTTGCATTGATTTGGGAAATAATCTTTTTTTTCCTTTGATCTCTATCTTCTACTTGTGATTTGGTGAATCATACTTAATCAAACATAGTATGATGATTATTTTGTTGTGTCTTATCTTAATCTACCACTGTTTGCTAAAATTTTCTAAAATTAATAATGAGGTATTAGTTATTTTATATCTTCTATATTTACTCAGGTAAGGGCATAAGTCATTAATTAATCCATTAGGAAGGCCATATCATAGTACATAGATAGAAATGAGTGCGTAATACTACACTGACCCACTTCTATCTGAATACTACATGGTTAAAATTCTTCCTGAAGAAGTATTTGATTGGTTATGTACTTAGTCTAATTCATATGTTGGATGTAACATAGTTATAGATCTCATTACAATGTTTTTATTATAAAATCTAGGTGAGATTTGTTATGTTATTTTGTTTGGATTATGTGTATAAAAAAAATTGTGGTTGTGACATATAATCCTTACCATATATGTTATAGACATTATTCAAGTTGAAAAAATATTAATTTTTTGACATAATTTTTATGTATGCTACATTATTTAATGATTACATCTTACTAATCATGATATAGTTAATTTTTTTATTGAGATGAGTTAATATTAAGGCACAATTCCCTCACCTCAAAAAGAGTATTTTATTGGGGTTTTATTACATGATTTACTTATATTCAATAAAAAAAATATGTTTTGGTAAAATATAAAATTGTAAATGTTTTTAGAATGCTTAAAAATACAATCATTGGCATATATTAGGGGGGGCATATCAATCAAACTATAGGAACAAAGAGAAAATCATACAATTTTGAGTTCATGACATAGATTCATGAAAAAAATTTAAATATAATTATTAAATTAGAATTTACATATAGTTATGGATTATATATTTAATCAATGGGGGCATGATACATATTCATGCCATGTTTTCAATAGTACTTGATGTGGATAAAGAATACAAAAAGGGTCAGTTCATTGTTAGTTAATAAAACATCAAAATAATTTCATGGACATGACACTCTAAGCCTAATCCCTATGATTAATCAAGGCTAAACACAAGATGAATCAAGTTTAAATCAAATACAACACATGATAAATTATTTTTAGACTACTTTTCTTACCAATTCGAATAGGATTATGCTCAACTTGTAGACAAGAGATATTTGGAAATGTCAACTCCATGTGTTGGTAACATTTCCTTTTGTCTAATTAAGGTATTTGAAAATTGGATTGAGAAGAAATGTGAAGCTCTAGTATGATTTTTACATAATACATTTAGTTCAAGATAGCTTGTCTATAATGGCTAAAGGATCTTATATTTATATACTTTTGGTTTGAATATGATCCATTGATTTAACATTAAGATCAATGGTGGAGAGAGAGAGAGTTTTATCAAACTCATGAATTCACACATGGAATGTGTAATAATCTCCTTTTAATAACTTTATAGAGTGTGGAAGGAATGTTGGAAGAAAAGTACAATGATTGGTACTTTTAAAATGTGTCATAGGACATATAACAGAGGAGTGTATAAGAGGCCCTTTAAGAGGGTAAGAGTGTATGTAAGTTACCATGTAAGATATCACCTTGTATACACTCCACTCCATTCCATTACCTTTCCCCTGTGATGTCACTAAAGTGAGGAAATCAAGTAATTTTGATTTAGGAAAATAGGATAATTCTAAAAGTTATAGAATTTCTTATTGAATGAGTATTAGATTTGATTAAGTGGGATTAATTAATAATTAGAATAGTATGGCCTTTGAAATGTTCATTATCAATTAAAAAATTCCATTTAAGTATCATCTGAAGATATTTTTAAAGAGTTGAATTGATTTAGGAAGCTCTTAATAAGATTAATTTTAAGATATAATCCATTGCTCCAATTATTCATGTGATGTTATGATTTCAAATTAAATAGGTAATTATGTGGGTAAATTTGGTCAACTCATGAATTCTAGTTAAATTTTTGTGTTATTATTGAAATCCATTTTGATTGTAGTTTAGACACAAAAGTGGTTAAAATGAAATGTACACATTTATCCCATGTTTGAGAAGGTGTTGTTAGACACAAGCCACATTGATGTATTTTTCAAATAATGCATAATTCATTTAATAATACATTTGATAATGATGTGTTTATGTTTCACTGAATTTATGGGCCAATGGACTTAGATTTATGCCCCAAATGGTAGTTGATAATTTTGGATGCCCCTTTAAGGGACCATGAAGAGAATAATTTAAAATGAACAGGCCTTGAAAATGAATAAAATACTTGGTTCATAGGCAAATAGGTTTAAAAATTAATAATTTAGGAGAAACTAGGATGATAAACAATTGACAGAGCCATAAATGGGCCTCTAAGGAAGAATATAATAGAAATGGGGAACATATAAGTTAAATTTAAAATTTCAAGCTTTATAGTCACCTTTGGCATGGAAAAAGTTATTCACTTTAACCCTCTCCTTTGGAATTAAGTTATTTGGTTTTTTTCTAGAGATTAAAATGAATAATAGCTCCCTATACATGATAGAGACAACTCAACAACCAGGTTTAAGAGTATAGGAAGACACCATAGGACAAGAAACTAGTAACTAGGATATTCTTTAGTAAATTTAATAATTTAATAGTAATTATGGCTATTTTGGGTAGGAGTTTGGTTAAACCATTGCTTTCATGGAAAATGAAATCAATGGTTTCATTGTCAAAAATAATAAAAATGCCATCAAAAATAGAGAACATGCCTTAAAAATGGTGAAAGCAAAGAGAAAATATGGTTTCAATAGAAATAGTGAAAATGCTAAGAAAAGTGGGAATTATCTATTCGATGAAAATAATAAAAAGTGAAACCACCAAAGGAAATAGTGAAAATAATAAAATAATCTAGACAAACAAGATGGGCCTAGAGATAAATGAGGGACATTTAAAATGAAGTGTTCAAATGGTCCAAGTAAATAATACATGAGGATGATGTCTTTTGTCATGTAGAAGTAGATTAGATTTATTCTATATAGCTTTTATCTAGATTTGATTATTGATAGACTTAGTGATATGTGATAATATATCTGTGTTTACAAGAATGGCTTGATGTCTTGATCATACATGATAGATGTTGTCATTGCTTGTGGATGAGGAAGATATAGATTGAGGAGATGTGGAAATTCTTTGAGACCTTAGGTTTGGTACACATTTATTACATGTTAATGATTAGAGTTTATATATGTACTTTAGTTTACTAGATAAGAGGTGGAACTAAAACACACCCAACTTTTGCCTTCTTAATAGAGAGGACACTATTACAATAGAGGACATGTGGAATATTTTAAGGATACCAATTATAGGATAGGAACTATACTAGATTATCCTTGTAGGGTGACAAGCTTTGTTGTATGACTTATTTAGTGTTGTTGATATTTCCATAGAGAGCAGGGAAATTAAAATTGATTGGATTAAGTCATATACATATATTAGGCCAGATGACCTACCATCATAGAAGCATTCACCACCTACATTTATTGATAGGGAGGTAATGGTACTCATGGTCATTGGCAATGACATCTTTCTACCTAACAAGAGTGGCTAGTTCTATATATATGCTAGATGATACCATTATCTTTTCTTGGGTCACTTATAATAGCTCATTTGTACCAATATTTACAAATGGCTAAAAATTGAGGTGATCAAAGCATTGGTGTCTATATATATATATATATATATATATATATATATATCTATATATATATATATATATATGTATATATATATATATGTATATATATATATATATATATATATATATATATGTATATATATATATGTATATGTATATATATATATATATATATGTATATGTATATATATATATATATATGTATATATATATATATATATATATGTATATATATATATGTATATATATATATATATATATGTATATATATATATATATGTATATATATATATATGTATATATATATATATATATATATATAGGAGTGAAAAAAAATTAATATAGAGTGGCCAATGGGTTAGAAATGAGTAAAAGGGAAAGAAGATTGTGTAGCATATACATGGGTCTAGACAATATCTAGTCATAGAGGGTACATGGATATCTACCTATATTTAAAGGTGATAGATGATATGGTAGACATGGATTTTTTTGCATCCGTATCTACCATTGTTGATTTATTAGTTGAGTTATGGCTGGTACAATAAATTTAGGACCATAAAATACCTCATTATTGGAAAGAAGGTACACACATTAAGGAGTATAAACTAGATCAGGTATAATGCCAATTTGGCATGCAACAAGATGTATTATATGAAACTCAATAGTTTTATCATTTTACCATATATCCCTAGATGGAGGTGAAATGTAGAGAGGAATATTGATATATTAAGATATTCAAGTGTCCCATACGTTTCTTGGGAGTAAAGAGGGGTCCAAATAGATGTAGGAGTGATAGCACCCTACATGTTTTGGTGAGTCTAATTTTAACCTGATAAATTGACTATTCCCTAAGATTTTTTAAAATAATTAATACCAATGGCAATAGTTGAGATAGGGGGATAGGGATAGGGATAGGGATAAGAATAGGAACCAATGAATGTGGATGTACAGGGTGAGGCTAATGGCCTCATAGAGGAGAGTAATCAAGATAATGACCTAGATCTAGGGCCATATGTTGATTTTGAGGAAAATATATACGAATACCCAAGAGGCATGAATGGGGATGAAGGATATAAGGGATTTAGTCCATTAAGGTACAAAAAGAGTTAAAAATATATAGATATGATCAAGGAGGATATTATTGCTAGGGTAGTGGAGATAGATGTTCTAAAATCTAGGTTGATTCAACTATAGTAGGATATAACACATAAAGATACATAGATTTTAGTCCTTTAAACAAATATTACCTCATTGACGATAAAGGTGGCCTAGATGATAATAATGAGTCTAGGATAGATAAGAATAGAGCAGATGTGTATAGGCTCTATAGAGAGTGAGATATAATGTGTGAGGTAATTATAAGTGTAGAACTATCCCTAATATCCCTTAGGCTAAGGAGGATGAAACTCACATTAAGACTTTGTATGAGGGGTCCTTGCTCAATTGGGTAAGGCACCAAATTTTGAGGTCTTCAAGGCATAGAGGTAAGTGTCAAGGTCCACTATAGCTAGAACAGACCATAATTTAGGGTTAAGGTATCTATTCATTATCCACCACCTCCTCCACCATTAGGGCCTAGTGGACAATCACAATATATGGGTCGCGAGGATAATCAAATTCATAGTTGATTAACATAGCTATTTATATTTTCTTTACCATGACTTGTATATATTTGTGATGTATATGAAATTATTGTGCAAAAAATTATATATGAAATTTATATTTGATCTTAATTGATGTAGACAAACTCATATACATGCATACCTACACACACACACACACACACACACACACAAACACACACACACACACACACACACACACACACACACACACACACACACACACACACACACACACACACACACACACACACACACACACACACACACACACACACACACACACACACACACACACACACACACACACACACACACACACACACACATACACACACACACACACACACACACACACGTATTTATTTATGCATGTATATATGATGCTCTTTTTGGTTTAGTATTGTGTGATCAGCTCATGATGGTTTAAAATAGAATATGTGCTAGGATTTATACATTTTACTTTTCCATCCATGTTTATATTAGATTGATTATGTTTTTTTGTCATGATTCTATTGTTCTAATAGTGAAGATATGAATAGCAAATGGGATTTTGATATAATTTTCATATGTTGTAAATGTGCTTGGTTATGATGTAGAATTAGATATGGATGTTGTAAAATGCTTATGAATTTTTTAATATGCTCAGTAGTTGATATGTATCATTATTAAAGTATATACAATTAATTTGATTCGGTTGATTCTGTTGAAATTGGTAGACAAGGATTTTTATTGCTGTGACATTACTTATTTAATCTCTAGTACTTGATTTTTTATTTTATAATTGACATTATGTATCATGATTATTAATGAATCATGGTAACATTATATTTCATAAACATAATAAATTGATTTAAATTGTAGACGTAAAAAACTTAATATTAAGTCATTAAAAATCAAGACCTAAGTGTAAAACATAATGCAATAAAGCAAGATTAGGTTAGGTACAAATATTTACAACTCAAAGATAGGATATAAAGATCTAGACTTAAGTATAGATTATAATAAACTAAACCTAAGGAAATTGAAAAACATAAAATAAATGTATCAAAAATATTAATAAAGTAATAAACTATAAAACACACAAACATGAATATAAAAGTAATAGAAATAATTTAATATACCATTAGTGTTCATGTGATAGTCAAGCATTACTCTGAGGAACTACCCCAAGGGAAAGTGGCATGTCAGATGTATAATTTTATATAATTTTGGGGTGGAAATAGAAGAATAGTAAGGAAGTGGTCAATATATCTTGAGATGCCCCATACATCAAGCACTACCTACATAGTCTATATAGACTTCATGCTAAATGTATTTCTCTAGATAAATAAAAAATGGGAATGTTTTAGAGACGAGGAGTAACTAATAGAAAAAATAAAGGGGATGGAATAAAAAATAGGTGAGAATTTAAATAACCAAATTATAATAAGATGAAATCAAATATTGGTTAGATTCATTGATCTGGCCCAAGATGCCCCACACATCCAAGTGCTACATACATGTCCATGTTGAGCTCAAGTTGATCTGGTTCTCCCAAAAAAGAGAAGATAAAAGAAAAAAGGTATAATTAAATGTGAATTATTATGGAAAGTTTCATAAAATATTTTGTGGCTTTATATCTTTCATGAATATTATAAGCCAATTTTATGATTTATATGTTTTTGGGAAGTTTTTAATCAATTTTGGGTTTTGACATATGTTTAAAATTTTTTAATAAGAAATTTAAAAGAATATTTGGAAAGTGGAATAAAAAATTAGCTATAAATAAATATACATGGAAACCATAGATAAAAGGAAAAAATAACCTTGGATGATTGACTCACAAAATTTTAAGAAGGTGGCTAAGATTCTCATTAAAATGGTGAGAGGATGGCATAAAATGCTCTCAAAATTACAAAAGAGTGGGTTATAATGTTGATAAAGTAGTGAAAGTGTGGTTTAAAATTACCAAAAAATGACTAGAGCATGGCTTAAAATGCTTTCAAAATGGATATATCATGGAATAGGGTGACCAAGCTTACTTTGAAAATTGAGCACTCCCCACATATTCTAAATGGACCTTAGGTCATTGTAGTTCAACCTAATATAAGAGATACTACTAATTAATATAAAGTTGAGTTAAGAGAATGGAAAAATGGTATTAAGGGAATAGGATTTATCAAAAGTTCAAAACATGAAATTTTAGGGACCACCATGTATAAAAACCATGCCAAAGTGCTCTAAGATACTATCCTCAAGTATGTATTGATAATGATCAAATTTTAATTATCCACTGAATATTTATTTAAATTTAGATTTTGAATATGTATATTGTACATGTAGACTAGAATCAATACCAATATTTTAATAGGATAGGGTAATGGGAATGATTGACATAATTAGTAAATCACATGAAGGAAAGATGATAAAACACTACCCCCAAGTAGGGATCCTCATAGATAATGTTCAAGCAAATCAAACATAAAATCATTTGAGATGCATAATTTTCATGGTCACATCTAGATCTTATCCATATATTTTATATAACATTTATTATTTATATCCATAATGAGAAATAATAATGAATGGTACTATCCAATTATGCTCAAAATTTCCATTCTTTTCACATGTTGCAATGGTATTTTTATGGTTATGTTTTAGCATAAGATCACCACATGCAAATTCTCTAAGATTGATATATGTTTTATAGATATAATGTAACTTTTTAAGATATTCTTGGAGATTATTCAAGGTTTCAATCTATTTTTCATCAATTATTTCCAATTATTACAACTGAGCTACTCTATACTCCTCATTATTAATGATATCCTATAGTGAGATGCGAAAGGAAGGAAACTCAATATCAATAGTGAGAATATATTTAGCACCATAAATTATAAAATATTCTATGGCTCTTGTTGGATTTTATGCATTGGTATAATAAGAATAGAGGGCAAGAAATTATTTTTAGTGCCAATCATAACCAATGACATTAACAGTATTTTTAAGGATTTAGCCTAGGGCCTTATTAGATTTCTCAGCGTGGTTATTTCTTTGGTGAAAATAAGGAGTCGAAAACCATTATTTGATATAGTAGTTTACATAGAGAGATTTCACATCCTTATTTCTAAATTATATACCATTATCATAAATGATGTCATAAGGAATGCCAAAGTGGCATATAAGGTGATTTAGAATGAATTTGTAAATGTACTTATTGGTTACATAACTAAGGGGAATGGTTTCAACCCACTTCATAAAACACTTGATGGTGATAAGGATATGTTTATGGACATTTGAAGAAGTATGATAGATTTTAACTAAAAGATCAAGTTTTGATGTGGAAAATGACCAAGGAATAGTAATCAATATGAAATGATTAGGCTAAATAATGAATGAGATTGGCATGTTTCTAGAAAGGTACACATTTATTTACATAGGTACATTCATCTAATTCCATATTTAGCTAATAATACATTTTACATAGGACATTCTTGGCAAGGATTATTCCACTAGTGTGGGACCCAAAAATCCTTTTATATACTTATTTAAGTGTTAAATATAGATTCTTCCAAAGTTAAATAATGAATTAGAGTTATATAATATTGCCTATGATAGAGTGTAATAAAAAGTAATTTATAACAAGAGGAATTATTAATAAAGGATTTTCTTTTTAAGAGAAAGGTTATTAGGAAGGATGTGATCATGGAGGTAGTCATATAAGTCATGGTACCAAAGTGAGCTAGGACCAACAATATCACATACCATTTCATATGTTGAACATTCATGAGCTATTTTTAAAATATGTTCAATAAGGAATTGGTAATCTATAATATGATATGTGATTACTATCAATGAGTTAATTATTTCCATTGCACCTACAGTCCCATTATTATCTCTTGTTATCTTCTCAAATTGGATATGTTCAAATTTCTAATTTAGACTATCCACCATGATTTTATAAGGTATAATCTTATCTTATTTTGTTTGGTATTACTCTATCTCCTACTGATAATCAACTAGGAATACCCATGAACATGTAATTGCTTAATATTCCATTGTATTTCTAAGTGAAGTCCTACAATGAGTGCTTCATATATGACTATATTATTGGTACAAGTTAAACCAATGTGCAAAGATTTGGGAATAATATCTTCATGTAATGTTACAAAAAAAATTATGGATCCATATCCATAAGATGTATAGGAACAATCAAATTATAATGTAAAATGATGTGATTTAGATGAGTTTTCTTCTAGATTTAAGATTTAATCTTTAGGAAAATAGAAAGTGAGTTGTTTGGTATTTGATAAGGGTGATTAAACAAGTTTATCTACTACTACGTTCCCCTTAATTTATTATTGATGTACATATTAAATATCAAACTCACTCAATAGCATGACCTATTTCACCATGCAGCCAACCAAAGCTATCTTAGAAAGTAGATATTTGAGCGGGTCCACATTGGCAATAACTTTGTTTTTATTATTGAGCATGAAATGTCACAACTTTTAGGATGTGAATAACATTTTTAAATAGGTTTTTTCAATTGGCATATAGCTATTTTCATAGGCCACCAATGTTCTAATTAAATAATACACTACCCATTCTTTCATTTGATCATCATGTTCAGAAAAGAGTGCCCCCAAGGCATGTTTTGTTGCTAAAATTTAGAGGATTAGTGGCTTCCAAGGTGTTGCTAGAGTTAAGACAAGTGGTTTTGAAAAATATTGTTTCAAATTCTTAAACACTTATTGACATCTAGTGTTCCATGAAAATGTGGTGATATTCATCAAAATGTGAGTGAAAAGAAGACATATGTATGCCAATTATGAAATGAAGTACCAAATAGATTAAAAATTTCCCTACAAACTATAGATATAATTTATATTAGAGGGAGAAGGCATTTTTTTAATGGATTTAAGCTTGGATAGATCAACCTTGATGCCCCTAAAAGATAATGAAGGATATAAATTTTATATAAGTGCTACCAAATACAAACTTATTAGGATTAAAATGCACATTTTATTCACTAAGCCTTTGAAATATTATTTATAACACTTCCGGATTACCTAATATGGTCTTGGATTTACCCAAGATGTCATAAATAATGTATTGTAAAATATATTGCATCATTTTCATCATAATTTCACTTTGGTAAGTAGAACCAATGTTATTGAGGCCAAAATACATCACTTGATAATAGAACATTCCCCATAGAGTGGTGAATGCTATTTTGTGTTGCTCTTTAAGTGTTATTTTAATCTGATTGTATCATGAGAAGCCATCTATAATATATAACATCTCATACCCTATTGTTATATCTATGATCATATCAATGTTTGGAAAAGGAAAATCATACTTTGGGCATGTTTTATTGATATCTCTAAAATTTGTGCATATGTCTATTCATTGTGAATTTTTTATAACTAGAAAAATATTTGATATCCATTCTGAATACTATATGAGCTGAATACATCATGCCTATAGTAATTTTTATAATTCCTTTTTGAATAGTATGGCAATGTGAGGATGCATATTTCTCATCTTTTATATGATTAAATTTACATTAGGTTGTATATTAAGGTGATGTAAAACTATATAACAATCCAATCTTTAAAAATATAAATAAAACCAAGAAAAATATCAATAAAATATTGAAGGAGGCTGGTAAGAATCTCATATTCCTCTTTAGTGAGGGAAATTTCAATCTTGATCCACTTAGGATCGTCAGGCTTTCACTATTTAATTTTATGGTGTCTTATACGATTAGTGTGGAGCTATCATATAAAATAGTAGGTAATGAGGTTAATTGATCTTATTCATCATCTTGTATATCTACTAGCTCATGAAGATCCCCAGATGTAATAATAATCTAAATCACTAAAGGTTGGTAAAGGTCACTCATTAAAGGCATGCATAAAATATTAAACCAATTGTTTGAATACTTTATGATATTTTGAGCTAGTTTATGACTGGCATGAGGTTCCAAAATTATATGCACCTTGCACTTCATTTGAAAAATTAATAAATTCCCTATCCAATGACACATAATATAGGTTTTCACCATGGGATTCTTCTTTTTCTTTACTATTTTCCTAGTTTAAAAGCACCTCAATGAGGTTTTCACTTTAGGACCTCAATGTTTCATTTTATTTTATTTTTGACCAAGGAAGTTCACCTACTCTATGAAATATATGACATGATATAATATAATATTAATCCTTATTTATTATCATCAGTTGTAAAATCATCACTTAGGCACATGAATTTAGTAATTGCCTCATCATTTTGGAAATCATGAAATGTTATATGTTCATCTTATTGGTCCCAATCAATCAATTGGAGTTGATGGAGGAAAATAAGGTTATTAGAGGTGATAGAGGTAATGGTGTCATAACCCCAATATTTACCCACTATTATAGGGGAAATGAGTTAAGGACAACCATTAATTTTGGTAAGTGTTGGATAATGTATGGCGTTTTGTCTCAAAGTAGGTGGTTTGATTGAAGCATGGTTGTTTTATTAAAAGTAATAACTCTTGAATCCCCACATATCAATTTAAAATATCATGGTAGGACTTGGTCCTAAATGAACAATAGTGGAAATTATATATTGATCTAGACTGGATATAGTCGTATTTAAGCTTACTTGAAACTATTAGGCCTGGATGAAATAAGTGCAGATGAAAGTATGATTCTTTACTGCTCATTCAACTTGTGAGAACAAGTGAATGAGTTTAAATGTTTAGATTTTTCAAATACTAGGTTAAAATTGATTTGTCAATAATAAAAAGATATAATTTGGCCACCATTTTAAGTGTTTTGTATCACTTGTGTTCATCATAAAGGTACCATGACAACTTAACTAAGCCTACTGTAATCTAGTTCCACCCCTAGTGAGTTTTTCTTTTATTATTTATGGGGAACAAATCTACTTCCATAAGTATTAGGAAGGATAAATGTACATTGAACCTGACACTATTAGCCTTCTATATGATTAAGTTGAAATCATATATGTGCATCCAAGGGACTGCTAGGGAAATCTTCCTTATTGATGATTATTTATTAAATATTTTTTGTTAGAGTAGTTTAATTAATCTTAAATTATCTCAGTAAGAAAGACAAGTATAATGAAACCTTATTCACTTTTGAATTTGAAAGTCCATTAAAGGACTTTGGTTTTAAATTATATTAAAATCATTATATTTTAATAATACAAAATAATGAAGTGATTAAATAAATAAATCAAATAGAATTAAAATTTTATAATATTATTATCATTTTTTTATTGATGTAAAGGTCAAAAAAGGGAAGTAAACTTTTGATTAAATTCAATATCATTGCTTTTTATTTTCATCAACTAAGAGGAGATCAACTAGGGTTTGGACTTCATGTTTAGGATGCATAGCACCACATGGAAGTGGTAGGACTTCATGGAAACAAGGAAGGGGGACATATATGCCCACATAGTTGCCTCTTTACCCTGATTAATACACATGTATAATATTAACCTAGGCAAAAGAAGTTTTTTTAAGGGCGCATGATTATCATGAGGATTACATATACAACCCTGCTATGGAGAATTATTCTAAGTATGAAGGAGAAGGGAGGTGATATAAATATTTATGGGCACATGGTGGATCCAAGGCAAGTTTCCCCTTTTTCCTTTGTGAATTTTTCATTAACATTTAACTTGGATTGATGAATCCTCTTTTATGTTTATTCGGTTATATGCTTCTATTTGCCTAAACAAACATGTACATAGAAGCCTCTAGCTCAATAAGCATAAAATAATTTTGGAAATATAATTTTGGTTTCAAATATATTTTTCTTGCATGATAATGAAAAAAACATACAAGAAATTATTGGGCTCAAATCATGTTGATTATTTCAATCACTATTGTGTGGGATGCCATGGGTTTTTATTTAAAGTTAAATTATTACTTGTTAAAAGAGAATCTAATAATAGGGTTTAAAAATCTTAATTAATTATTTTCCCTACTTAAATCAAATGGAAAAATGGGTGTTTATTATTGTATTAAAATATGGACTAGTTGAGTTGAATTGAACATCATTCCTTTAATTGGCTCATTGATCACGAGATTCACTAATTTCTTATCATGCCAGGGTAGAAAATGAATCAATGGTTTCTTCTATTTCCATAAAGAAATATTTCCTTAATACCATATGTAATCAAGTAGAAGGTATATTTATTTTTAGCCACTATTGATATCAAGATCCTAATTCAATTTGAATAAGATACATTTTTTATTTTATTGTTAGTGTTTATAAAAAGCAAAATATACATGCTTAAAGCATGATGAAACTATATATTTTTGTGGGATTAATTAAATTAATGGCTGTACATGAATATTTTAAATAGTTTTAGGATAACAAATTACCTCAATTTATGGGTTATTATGTTTCATATGTTTTTTATTACTGTTTGTAAAGTCAAAGAGATTTGAGCCAACTATTATAAATATTATGTCTAATAGATGGTTTTAGGTATCTAATTTTAACCTCTTGGGTTAATTTATTTTATTTTGAAAGTTTTATAAATTAATTTAATTGATTTAACATCAAATTTATTATAGGGTTTGTTGGCAATTTGGTCTGTCGAAGCCAAATGCCAACCCCTACAAATGAAATGTTTTATATCGTAGTTGTCTTGGGTCCTTAGATGATGCCCTTGATCATCATGATGTCTTTTATTATAATATGAAGGTAATAAGTCTCAATTTTATTTTCATGTCTCTTTTCCATTGGTTTCAAGTTTCATTGTGATGTTTGATAAGGTTTGGTGGTCTTTGACGAGAACTTAAGTGGTATTATGATCTAAAATTGCCTTAATGAAGATGTGAAGAGGCAAGATAATGACTCATCATCAGTTTTTATAGAATTTTAATTATATGTGAGGTATTGGTATAACTAAGAGCTTTTAAGTCTGTTCAATATATATATAAGTCTATTTGAAACCTTTTAGGAGGTTACAATATGCTCTTTATGATATTCAGTGGTAAATCTCCTTTGTGAATGCATATAAATATTATCTAAAAGGAATATTTTGAATTTAAAATGAAAAAAGTACACCTCAAAAGGCAACTATAGTATCCATAATATCTCTAAAACCCTTCATATTCATCTAATTACTTTAAGTCAAAAGTCTTATGCTTTGGAAGTATCTCTTCGTACAAATCTAAAGTGTAGTTTGGGTCTTAAAGAGTTTCAATGTGTAAAAATACCCCATTTTGATCTAAAAAGGAATTATTATTTGTTTTAATATCCCTATTGACTTTTAATCTTCCTTATGTTTCTGTAAAAAGTTGGTTTCAAACTTGAAGTATGAATCAAATACAAGAGAAACTCTATTTTCATGAGTTTCATGTAGGAAGTAGAAGTCTGTATGGAATTTTATATATAATGGAGGAAAGGAATTTGAATAAGGTTGTATGATATGTGTTTCAAAAAAGATTCAAAGAAAAAGGATCTCATATAGGTTCAAAACTAGTTCTCTTCATCTACCTAGTTTCTTTGCATCTCAAGATAGACCTTAAGGTTTACAAATGGTATGATCATAAGAGAGAATATAAAAATCTAGGATGTTGGGAAGAGGAAGGGGTATAAAATAGATTAAACATTTGGGTATTCATTGTAATTTTGGATCTCTCTCTCTCTCTTTCATTTATGAATAATCCTATACATATTAATGCTCTCACAATGTCCCCTTCATTCAAGAAGGCAACTATTTTTCTAAGTTTTCTCCTCTCCTAGTCATGATGATAGAAAAATAAAAGTTTATAGAGATTTAAAAGAGAATGAACCACCTTTCCATGGAATTATTAAATGTAATAACACACCTATGAGGATCTTGATATCATATTTAACATGTTGAAGAAATGAGAAGTCCAAGATGGTGGTTTAATGTATATTTTTCTAATGAGATATTGTTGTTTCCTTCAAGAAAGAGACTATATGGATTGTAGAGAAGTTTGAGAGTGATCAAAAATATGAAAATCTATGTGAAATCCTAAAATACTCACTAATAGGTTTTAATTATTTTGACAAGCCATGAGGTGTTAAAGTTAAAGAAATAAAAACTCAATGTAAGGCTGATTGTGAGATATTCATTTATAACCACCTAAAGCTAAGCATATAAATATGAGTTTTAAGAGGTTTGGAGGTTCTAATGATAAAATGTCTAGTAAATAAACTCAATCCAAGATATGATGATTACATTAACTCCTTTTGACTCCTTATTTATCAACTCATGTCAACTCAAGATGACTAAGAAAGATCATTAGTCTAAGAAGGACTCAGGACTATCTCAAACCATACAAGACAAGGACCAGAGGGTTGTCATATGAGGAATTCCATTGACATTGTAAAGAAGGTAGTCTGAGAGTTTATGACGATGATGAATTTGATGGATTCATAGATAACTCCAAGATGACACTAAATTATATCAATAATCTTCTCAATAAGATGATTAGGCCTATTCTAAGTTTCCTAATCAACACCTACAATATTCAAGGCCTCACCTCAAGATGTAAAAGATGTCTAAAATCCATGGTGGTCATCTCAATGCATGTTAAATGACACTAAGGTAGAGGCTAGTCAAACAAATCAATAAAATAAATGAAACCTAGTGTAATCCAATCATGAGAAGCAAGAGAGAGATAAATAACTTGAAATTTTCCCTTGTTATCAATTTTAAGGTAACTTTGTGAAATTTAAGGTAACTTATGTTTCCTTCATTCTTCTCCATTCTATTAGTCTTGTGTAAATATTCATTCCCTTTCAAGAAACATTGATTAAGGAAGATTAATAGAGTTCTTGGCCTATTGTACATCATAGGATCAACTTTCTCAAAGTTGTCAACAATCCATACATGTGTCAAATATCCATCTAGAGAAAAATATTCGTAGGGTTGTCAAAATATGCTACAGATGTCTCTTTAAAGGTTATAATTATGATTGAAAAACTTGTAAGGTACTTATAACAATGTTAAATAACTAAATGAACATCATGAAATCCCTCCAAGGCATACACTTTACACACCATGTGTATGCAATTAGAAATACATCATGTTTATAAATCAATCCTAACTTGAAGATGATCAATCATATCATACACTTAAAATTGGGGACACATTTTTTAAGTAGGATCTTGACCAATATGGGGATCCATTATACCTGATTAGGGGATCTCTTATTGTAACACACCATGTTAAGGAGGGTTCCAAAGTTTCTAGTCTAACACAATCATGCAATAACCCTAAGGGGGTCTTGGTTTTTTATATTTCACCTATACTAATAACAAGTAGAGTAAATATAATCTAGTGCACATGAAAGCTTGTGTAACAAAATGAGGGTTATAAATAAAAAAATTAAACATGCATAAAAGAAATATACTCACATCAATGTATATGTAATCCCAATGCATGAAAGAGAAGTAAAAATTCATATCTATCTACTCATATAATGGAGAAACAAAGTTATTAATACTTACCTTTGAAGATGAACCCACTGAGACTTAATATCTCCCGTGGCCAAGGTGCTTTAAAAGAGGTTGTTGTGGTATGTAAGGATTAAAAATATAAATCATCTCTAATCTACATAACCTAACAATGCATACAAAATACTTCTCCACAAGACAAGATATATATTTCCAAATAAATTATGGAACATTAAGCTTTAACTATAAAGTATAATGGTCAATAATCATATGTTTGTTCACTCTTACTACTTCTTCTTCTCTTCATAAAGTGATAGAAATGAACTTATATATATGAATATTTAACCCTAAAATATCATAGATGATAGGGTTTACATTATTGACCTATTAAAGTTTCAAAAAATAATTCATTAGTTCATGAAATAGGTCATTGAAAGGTCAAACTAGCTCCTAAGTGAAAAATACATAAAACTATACAAGGTCAACCTAGTAGACCTAGTATGGTTGACTAACAAAATGGGATTAAGGTGAGGAATAGGAGGATAAAATGTAATAAATGATTTTAATTGGTATAAAAAAGAATAGAAATATTAGGGATAATGGTTTTAGGAGATAAGTGTCTAGATAACAAGTGGTAAAAGGGATAACAATCATGTGAAGCACCAATGGTATGTCCACCCCTTTCCTCGTGTACACCTTAAGGTATACACTCAAAGAGATTGAGACTCAATGGTTTCTTACAAGATAAAAAGTGTTAGTAATTGATAAAAGTTTTAAAATATTTTTTGTATGTATATTCCCCACTTGAATCTCATCATGTGTCATGCGAGTGCAACACAAGATGGTGCTTTAGAATTAGAACATGATAACACATAACATTGATGCTAAGTAAAATTAGTAAAGAATAAATAAGATAAGTGAAAGGATAGAATTAAAAAGTACATAACTTTACTTACCTTAGTTTTTTATATAAATAATTATATTGAAAGAGAATTGAAGGCATCCAATATGAAGAACATTAAGTGAAACTATAGAAGTTAGTGCAAAAAATAGACAAAAATAAACAATTTTGGAAGATAGGCATATAGTAGTGGAAATGATTCTCTAAATAATCATGATTCCAAAACATTTTATGACTTGAAAAATGGATTAGTAAAAACAAATATATAGGTGAAATAAGGAATCAAAGTAATAACTAGGTAGAAATAACTAGGTTGACCCAATCGACCTAGTAGGCTGAAATTTTACTAAATCTACATTGTCGACCTAGTAGGTATATGCTGACCTAGTGTGCTTTTTAGACTACTGACTTAGTACATGACTACCATCATAGTATAAAAATCCACTCTACCTATAAAGTACTATGAGGGGAGAAAGTAAATGGTTAACTTAGTTTGTTAAGTCAATCTAGTCAAAATAAGGAAATTTTGGTCAACCTAGTGTTTTTAAGGTAAGTTTAAAATATTTAAGGAAAATGAATGACAAAATGATGAAAAATGAATAAAAAATAATTTTTAAAAACACAATAAATCACATTGGAAAGCATGTAAAGCATAAATAGAAAAAAGGAATGTAGAACATACTAAATCACATTGGCATGTATGTAAAACATAAATGGCAAAAAGGAATGTAAAACATACCAAATCATGTTGTGAAGTATGTAAAACATAAATGAAAAAAATGAATGTAGAATATACTAAATCATGATGGGAAACATGGAAAACATAAATGGTAAATGAAATATCAATGTAAGAAAACTCTAACAAAGATATGTAGGTAAGTGAAAATTAACCCCATGTAAGATAAACATGTCAAATCAAACATTAAAAAAACATGAATGGTTTAAAATGAAATTTAAATCAAGACATAATATAAAATTGAATAAGTCATACATAAAGAGAAACATGTAATAATTCCAAATTTCATATGTAAGATAAGTGATGTCCATAAAAATCAAATAAAAACATGATGGAGAAATGAAAATCAAAAAGTTCTAAAGGATGAAAACTCAAACTTAGTGCTTGTTTTAAGATATAATATAATAAAACATAACAACCTAATGACATGACAAGTATTACAATTAGATGGTGTGGTAAATGGTGTAAGGGTGTTTGTGAAGAAGGCTTGGTCCTATCCAAGGTCTTACAATGGAACTCACAAACTATAAACCAAGAGGCATAATAAGGTAGACGTGATCAAGGATATGCTCAACTACAATCAATGTCCAACAAGGGGACTATAAGGAAAATGTGATGGAAGTAAGGAATATGAGGTGCCACATGGGTGATGTGAACATCCTTGGCTATAAATAGACACACTAGGCAAGTGAGAAAGAGTAATAACTATCAACACCAAAGACTTAGGACACTTTGACTGATGAACATAAAGTTTAGGCTAATAAGTGAAATATATATATTATCCCATGAAGGCTATATGAATGGAAATTTAAATTGACCTACCTTTCCACAATGTGTTCCATGTTTTTTAGGACCCCTTATAAATCCATTGGTGTACTACAAGTATTGGGTACTTGCATGAGAAAGTAGGTAGTACCAAAACATTTTTTATTCTTTTTTTCTAATCTACTAGCCTACCACACCCCAATGGACCTCGGATCTATCATGAGGCCAACTATGGAGTTTGATTTTAGACTAGGAAAAAATAGATGTTCTTTGAATCATGTATTTTAGTGTGATTTAACTTTTGGAATTTAAGGCATAATCTATAAAGACGTGTCTAAATTAATCATTTAATTGAGAATATATTGGAGAATGGGGAGATAAAATTAGATAATGGTATTTCCACTTCCAATCAGAATCTTGGGATTTATCAAAACCCCTTTCCCTAACATAACAATCAATAGTAGCAAAACAATCACCAATAACAACAAGAATGGCCAGTGAAATAGAAAAATCAAGAGTATCAAAATCAAAGGCCAAACCAATAGAATCATCAAAATCAATAACATAACTCACAATGATAGAACAATGGACAAAACCAAGGTCAAAATGGAAACAACCAATAAACCTACTATGCATTTACACGTGACTATAATAGGCTTGTAGGTAATATTATAGGGGGTAGCAATAATTCCATCTCCATTAATCCTAGACCAAGCACTAATCAACCTAGACTATTGTTAAATAATAAAATTTAGCCAAATTACATGGATAATCCTTATTTGATTTGGGAGTGCATATAGGCAGACTAGAAAAATAATTCCTCCCCCTTTTCACCTTTTATCGATAACCCATCCCTACCATGTGACCACATACGAGTGCATCGACAACTAAGACTTGTCATGTCTGGTCCCATACCATTCCCAACATTGGTTAGCAATAATGGTCTAGTATTTAATCTTGATTGTGTAATCAAAACTTAAAGGTTAAAGATTACTATCCTAGGCCCACAACCATCCACCACATTATTTGTCATCCAACCAACCATTCAACCTCATAATAAACCATTCACTACTGACCAAGACAAAAAGTTTGATATTGTGGAACAATTAGAGGAGACACCAGTACAAATTTGTATTTTACTTTTTTTGCAAACATCGTCAATATACAAAAACATCTTGAATGATTTTATAACCTGATCCACTATTGCTAGTGACATATCCCTAGATAAATTTTAAGCTTTAGTAAGACACCGAGTTCCAACCCCACAAGTAACATTCAACCAAAGTGATATATCTTCCCTTGGCCTTCTCCATAGTAATCCATTATACATACAAGTTTATATAAGATGGCATAAAGTGAAATGTGTCCTGATAGACAATGGATCAGGCCTCAACATAGTGTATCTAAATCTCATCAAGCTTCTTGGGTACACAATGGTAGATCTCCAACTGAAAATTATAACCATTAAAGCTTATGATAATAAGAAAAGAGAATCATAAAGCACCATTAGTTTGCCAATTATCATTGGGAATTTGACCCATGATAAACTTTGTTATGTGCTTGATCTTGAGTTATCATATAATATGATGCTATGCAGGCCTTGGTTGAATGAGATTCATGCAATCCCATCAACATTACACCAATGTATCAAGTTTTCCCACTTAGGGATGGAAGTGAATATTCCAAGAGATTTACACTCATATTAACACTACAAACATCTTGAGGCTGAATTTCAAAGCTACAATTATTAGTACAACATAAATCCAAGTTTTAAAAAAGATAAAGGAAAGGCTATACTTAATGATCCTTCAATAGATAATTTCATAGATCCTAATAGCTTAGATTCCCCTTCCCACATGCTACCTCTTGAAGATTTTAATCATTTCCACATTTTAGATAATGGACTAGGATAATATGTGACCCATGATACATTTCATATTGCCAATATTTCCTAGAATCTGAAAATCTTTGGGCAACCTAAAGTCACTCCACATATGCATTGGTAAAAAAAGAACAAATATAAGGAACCTATCACATTTATGCCAGCATCTAGCCTAGAACCTAACCCTCTTGAAGGGGACAAATCATGGTTATACAATGATAACCAAGCTGATTGTTATAAAAATACAAAGTATCCTATTTCCAATAGGATCATGGAGAGTCATGATTATGAAGGAAGAGGATAACTAAATCAGTAAGGAAACATCGAGCCAATTTTCATGACTAAGTATTAAATACCTTATGGACTTGGATTTAAACCACCTAGAGGTGACCCCACATATATTATTCAAGCTCCATCACCAGTGACTAGTGATGATGATGATGATAGTGAAGAAGAGTCTAATCATAGCCTCACCTTTGATGACCTAGCTAAAACCAATTTTTTTGATAACAATGCCATTTGTACCCTTACCCTAGTCATTCATCATAACCCATTGCCATTATGTTAACCCCAATTGATAGATTGGGACTAACAAGAATCTAGTCTATTGATTCATGAGTTCCATAATGATGAGGCATTTTGTGACTTATTAAGCCTTAAATATGACATTCCATTGGGAGATAACAAGTTAGGATTCTTAATTAAATTGGATATTACAGCCTATTTTAGAGAGCAAGTGAACACCCTTAGCCAACAATAAATAATTAAAACATTGAGGTCCCAAAGTGAAAACCTCTTTGAGGTGCTTTTTGATCAAGGAAAAATTAAAGATAAAGGCTAGTCTAATGGTGACAACCTATTTTAGGTGCCATTAGGTGGGGGTGTTCATTCTTATTTGAATTTAGACCAAGAGACCACCAACAATGAACTTGCCTATAGATATGAGTTCAGATTTGAGCAAAAATAAGTATTTGATCAAATTCATTAAGAATTTCTAACTATTTTTATCATGTGGCCAAATCTCCCATTAGGGGACTCATATTCATCATGCCTAAGAGAAGTTGAAGAGTAATTCCTAATAGAGGACCCTGACATTATCCAATAGTTCAAGTCATTGTGTACTATCCTAGAAGATAGATTGACCCTTCTAGTCAAAGATAAAAAAAGGTAAATATCATAACTCCATCAAATATAAAATGGATAAAATTATGTACATCCCTCACTGAGGAGTAACATGACATCTTTATAGCTCTATTGAGATAATTTTTAGATATCTTTGCATTGGCATATTCTGACATGCCAAGTTTAGACCCCACCTTGTTTCTACACCACCCTATGGTTAATCCTGATGTCAAACTAGTAAAACAAAAGCTACGTAAGATGCATCCTCACATTGTTGTATTGGTAATGAAAAGTTGGAAAAATCTTAGAAGAAGGATGTATTTGATCTATTGACTAATTAGAATGGATGTCTAATATGGTACTAATTAGTAAAATGCTTAAAGGGATTAGAATTTGTATTGATTTTTGAGACATCAATAGAGCTTGTCCTAAAGATGATTTTCCATTACCTAATATTGACATGATAATTGATTCCATGGTAGGTTATGAATTGATTTCACTCATGGATGGCTTTTCAAGATACAACCAGATCAGAATAACACCGGAAGACCAACATAAAATAGTGTTCACCATTCTATGGGGAACATTTTGTTATCAGGTAATGTCATTTGGCCTTAAAAATGTTGGAGCTACATATCAAAGAGCCATGACTATCATATTACATGATATGATGCATGATATTATTGAAGACTATGTGAATGACATATTAAGAAAATCCAAAACTAGGGCTAACCATCTAGTAGTGTTGCATAAGATAGTTGAAATATTATGAGAGTAAAAAGTTAGTCTCAATCCAAATAAATATGTTTTTGGTGTAAATTTAGGTAAATTACTTGGCTTCATATTGTCTCATAGAGGTATTGAAGTTGATCTAAATAAATTTTGTGCTATTACCAAGATGCCATCACCAACCAATTTAAATCAACTCTATAGTTTGTAGGGTAAGATCTAGTCAATATGATGCTTCATCTCTTAGTTAACAGATAAGTGTCATCCATTTACACACTATTTGAAGAAAGGAGTTGCATTTCACTGGGATGATCACTGCCAAATAACTTTCTAACAACTCAAAGACTATTTTGTTAATCTACCTATTTTAATACCTCTTATTTATAGGAAAGCCATTCTTGTTATACCTATCAGCTATCGACCATGCTCTGGGGGCACTCTTGGCTCAATATGATGACAATGGAAAAGAGCATGGTGTATACTACCTAAGCCATACCTTGGTTACATATGAACATAACTATGCACCTATTGAAAAAGCTTGTCTAACCATGGTCTTTACAGCTCTAAAATTATGCCATTATATGTTGAATAATAAGACCATGGTATTTCAAAACTATATACACTCAAATATCTACTATCTAAACTAACTTTGCAAGGTATAATGGCTAAATGGATCATGCTTCTCAGTGAGTTTGACATAGAGTATGTCAATCAAAAGGCAATTAAAAGACAAGTTCTTACATATCAACTTGTTGAAGCACCTCTCACAGACAACAACCACTCACATTTCAATTTTTTGATGAATCCATAATGACCATCATTGGCACACCCCTAGAGGAGCAACCCTAGAAAATATACTTTGATAGTTCATTTACTGCACATGAATTGGGGGTAAGCCTATTATTTATTACACCACAAGGGGATCTAATCCTTAAATATTTAGAATCAACTTTTCTTTTAAAAACAACATGGCTGAGTATGAAGCACTTATTATAGAACTTTGACAAGTAGTGCATTGGAATATATCTCATCTCTAAGTTTATGGTGATTTTTAGCTAATCATCAATCAGGTCACAGATCATTTTTAGACCAAAGATGACAAGCTAGTTCCATATAAAGCCATGGTCGACACTCTTCACCAATAAATTACCAACATTCAGTTTGAGCACATACAAAGGTCTAGTAATAGAACTATAGATGCCATCGCTGCTATTGGCTCTTTTATTTTACAAATAGATAAAGCTAGAGAGTATCAATTCTTCATCAATAATTTGTCAACACCAGGTCATGAAACTTTAACCATTATAATGATTTGTGATATTCTTGTTCCTAATTCTATTTGGTACTCATACCTTTACAACTACCTTCATGACCAAGTTATACCACCTAACCTATCTAAAAAATAAACAAAAACCTTCTTTCATCATTCCACTAGTTATACTCTACTTGGATCCAACCTTTACCACCATAGTTTTGGTGGAAATCTACATCATTATTTAAAATTGGTAGAGTCTATACTAGCATTAAGAGAAGTACAAGAAGGGATATGTGGAGATCATTCTAGCAAGGTATTCTTATCCAAAAAGCTCTTGCATACTAGTCATTATTGGCCCACAATGGACATAGATGCCACTACATATGTAAAAAAGTGTGTCAAATGTCAACAACATGCTAATCTAATTCATGCCCTAGTAAAAACTCTAAAATTGATGTTCACACCATGGCCATTTTCTACATGGGGACTTGACCTCATTGGGAAGATCAACCCCACTTCATCTGATGGCTATAAACATATCCTTACTGTTACTAAATATTTCACTAATGAGGTTGAAGCTATACCCCTAACTTATATGACTAGAAATCAAAATTTGAAATTCATCTTCAACCATCTCATTTTATAATACAATATCCCCTCTGAAATTATATTTGATAATGGAGGATCATTTAGAACAAGGATGTTGATCAGCTATGTACTTAATATAACATCACACAACATTTTTCTATAGCATTTTACCATTAAGGTAATGGCCAAGCTGAGGCATCCAATAAAACCATTATTAATATTCTCAAAAATATTGTCAATAATGCCAATCATGATTGGCACCTAAAAATATTTCTACCCTTTGGGCATACCGTACCAATCATCATACCCCCATATGAGCCACTCCATACTAACTTATTTATGGTACCGAAGCCCTCATTCCCATTGAGGTCAAATTACCTTCACTATGCATCTCTTTCAAGCATGTCTTGTATGATCATGACTATCGAGTAGATCACCTATAAGAGCTAGACCTACTTGATGATAAACACACAACTGTACTCAACAATCTTCAAGCATATTAGAACTGACTCAAAGGCCACTATAATTAGCATGTTAGGTATAGAATATTTAAACTTGGTGATCTTGTTCTTAAATAAAACCAAAAGAATACCATGATTGAGAAGAAGTATAAAGATAAATTCAAACCAAACTAGATAGAACCTTTCATCATTACTATAGATTATGGATTAAGAGTATACAAGTTTGACACAATAAACATAGATGAACTTCCTAAGCTAATGAATATTTTTTATCTCAAGTGGTACTATGCTTGAGTGCTAGGTTTTTTTGTCTATAAGGACCATTTTAGTTATGTCATTTTATCACTATTCTTCTTTGTACAAATATCATCTTGATCCGTCCTCTTAGCCATATCCACTTTCTACTTCTGACCTGTAAGTCCAGTGTGTTTTAAAGCATAGCTTGTTTGACCTTGGTTTTTTCCATTCATTATGCATTTTTAACATCAAGGTATTTGATCAATTTCATTAGTTGGTTTAGGTACTTATATAGAGATCACATTTTAGAACAATGTGATAAAAGTTTTGGTAGTTGCATCCTTCATTTATTATTTCTTTCTTACCACCGGTCTTGCTACTAATTATAACCACATTTGGGAAAATTAGTAACATTGATCTATGCCATTGTGTCCTATTTATACTTGCCTATGGGAAAACTAGGGGAAACATTAAGCCTTGATGTACCAACTTACCACTTCCTATAGCGTACTATATCTTTTTACCAACTATGCCTATTTTGTTTGAATTGATTGCTACGCTAGTTAAATTCCTCCACTATAAGGGTAGAACTACATTGACTTGAGGTCCTATTCTAGGACTATGTAGGCAGCACTCGATACTTTTTGAGGTTATCTCAACCATGCTCTCACTATTTTGTGAGCAACCTAAGCCACACTCTCACTATTTTGTGAGCAACCTAAGACAAGCTCTCACCATTTTTAGAGAAACCTAAGCCACTCTCTCACCATTTTTCAAGCTTGAACCATTTAGTGTCTCTTCATTATTAATTGAGTTGAGATACTTCAAAAAATTCCAAAAACATTTGAAAATTTGTTAGAAAAGAAAAAAAATATTGACTACTTCTTTGCCTTAAGGATTCTAAAAACCCTTACTAAGTTACAAGAAAATCCCTTGTCATTTAGTTTCACCATCCTTTTTGGCCTTTTCTCTCTTGTAATTACCATTTTTCAAGACCATTCCTCTTATTCTTCACATCCATTCTATTTATTTTCCTCAATTACCACATTCTTCCCATTTCTTGGGAGAACTAGATTTGGCCTAAATTTTTTATTATGTATTACATCCATAGAACTATGTAGGTAGCGTCCACTTTCCTGGTGCATATGGAGATACCTTGGCCAACCCCTTCCTTTTATTCTATTTCCCATATTTTATCCATTTGTTAAATTTGTCACCTATTTTCTAGAGGCACTATTCATATGGTTTCTTTTGAGTGTTTCTCTGTTTGTTTCTTTATTGTTTTGTTTATGTGCTTATTTGTTTACTTTTAACACTATTACCTTGATTCAATTTATATGTGTTCATTAGGTGATTACTTACCTACACTTATACTTTAATCTATCCATATTCATATGTTTACATTGTTATCATGGTTTCTATCATTGGTGCATTGTTTTCTATTGAGTATTATATTACGGGAGTCAATCCTTATGCATATTTTTGCCAAGTCCTCATGATGTTATACCATGATAACTATTGACATGTGCTATAAAAAACCTTAGCTTCAAGAAGTCTAATCATCACTGGTGTCATCTCCTCAGCACTGACATCCTAATTTCATCCTAATCATAGCCCAAATAGAGTATTTAAACATGAAAGAATTCCAACCTTTATTAGTTTAAACAAGCATCTCCCTACTAGTAGGTTGTTCCAATTCATCATTACCCTCTATGTTCAGTTATCATCATCCTCATCCAAGTTTATCATGTTTTCCATAATCAGGGTCTAATGATTATAACCACCTATGGACAAATCATTACACACTATCCCACTTGCATTTCTTAATGATTATAACCACCTTTGGGAAAATCATTATGTTATCACCACTTTACGTTTTCTACCCATACAGAGGCATATTATTCTCTTGTTTGTCTATCATAATTGGGGCAGCTCCATAATCTCAATGATTATAACTACCTTTAGATAAATCATTGTGTTATCATACCATGTTGCCACTATCAAGGTATAATGTTTATAACCACCTTTAGAAAAACCATTATGCATTTTCCCACTTGTATTCTTAATGATTTTGACTACTTCTTCAATATCATTATGTTTTCACCCTATCATCTATCCTTTCTTTGGTCCCCTCATTTCACTTATTTATTTTCAAGGGACCATTTGTTGACTTATTTGTACCAACCATTCCCTCAAGGGGGTAACATATAGCTAGTTTATCATTGTTATAGTTATAGGCATATACAACCTTTTCATTATTTGAGAAGATGTTATTATGATTATAGTTTGTAATGCCTTCCCAAATAGGGGAAAATTATAGACACCTAAATCTAGCCATCGATAATGTCCAACTAGGATTTTCACCAATTTCTACCTAAAATACATAATTTGGCCTAAAAACACTAAAACATGACTAATGATGTTAAACTAATTTATTCATGTATTGATTTTGGCTAGTGTATTCCTAAATGGGGCAATGAAATTTATGGGATAACTAATTTTTATTAGATCATTCCAAGTTAAAATGCCAATTTTGTACCTAGGTGCTTTGGATTGATCTTTCCTATCAAATAACTTGCACAAGATGTATGCCTTTGTTATTTTTTGTTAGTAACATCATAAATGGGATAATGGATCCAACGTATCAGACATCACCTTTTAATTCTAATCTACTTAAATTTTGGACCAATAACAAGCCATTCTAATCAGTTTGAGTAATTTGTGCACAAAGTTCTTAATCATGCTTAAGAGCTAATTAATCCAAATGAAGGCCTAATTAAGAATTCCATGGAAACTTGTTAAAAAAATATATTTTGAAATGGATATTAAATATATACATCATCAAGGGACCTCATTTCTTGGGAAGACATCGTTAGGCCATAAATGGCACAAATATCATCATTCATGCCCTCCATGCCTCATCAATTCCTTTCATGATGCCCTCTATGCCTCTTAATTACCCCTTATTACAATGTCATGATGAGGATAATTATAAACTTAATTCCAAAAATTTAATTAATCTTCAACCACACATCTCAATCTCAAGATGGATGATTTAGGTTGATTCTAGATATTCTAAAAAATCTATAAATAGGAGGCCTCACCACATTAATTTTAAGACATGATTATGTAAAGTTATAATGGAGAATTGATCACAAATCCTCAAGAAATTAGTGTTGCCATGAAAAATTGATTCAAATCCAAGCCAAGCCATAAACCAAAGGTGCCAAGGAGAGATGGAGGTATCCAAGCTTCTATTGATGAGGAATTCATGAGCACAAACTAAGCAAGCCACTACAACAAGCATTATGGAGCATCCAAGGAAGGTAATAGAGGATTTATTTTGCATTTTAGTTGTGTGTTTTATTCATGTTTGTTAACTAAGCTCTCCATAGTGTCTAGGCCTAGAGATGTTATGCTAGTTAGTATGTTTCTTTCATTTTGTTTTCAGTTTTAAATTAATGCCATACTAACCATCCTCCCTTGAGTCAAATTCTTAGATCACAGTGTTTAGCTAGTTTGCATATATCAATGGATTTTCTTCCCATTAAGGGTTTCCCACATATGCAATTTATTTTTATGTTTCATGCTTACGTGGATAGGTGTTTATGTTTTCTAGATCTATATGCTTGTTTGAATGGTTCATGATTTATTAAGTGAAATTGATAAAAAAAATCTTTTTAAGACGGATTCACCCCCCATTAGTATTTTTGCTTCCAACATATTCTGACGTAAGTTATTATGTATTAAGATAGAGGGATGTTTGGTGTATGGTCTAGATTTTAAGAACCTATTTTTTTGTTGAATTCAAAGGTAATTAAATAAAAACATAAGGAATACCTTTTGTATTTGATATTATTATGGTTTTTGGCATGAAAATTTCACTATCTACCACTAGGATGTCTGTATTCTTATGAAATCACCAAATGCTAAGTAATTAAGTAATTTCTCTACTACAAATTAATAAAACCAACATCAATATTTAGTAATATTTTAGGGTATGGTCCCACTAGGCATGCTAGAAATTGTTTTCAAATTGACCTTATACCCTTGAGGAATGTATTTAGGCTTCCTCACCTAATTGACACAATGGGATCACTTCCAAGTTATGGGTTTCCTATAATAGAATTAAACCTCTAGAAAAGGTTGGTTCCCTTAATGAATCACCTTGATACTCACCGAAACTACTTATTAGCAATGAAAAGATAGAGAGATTCCTATAATTATATGACTAACTATGGGGTGATGCACTAAATTTGAATACCTCAATTGTTTGGACACACATAGAATGAGCTCAAAGATTACTCCCACATACACAACTCATAAATCACTAATGAATATTGGAAATAAGTGTTTTTATATAAAGGATTCAACATAAACTCTTAGTGACACAAACTACAACGTCTACATGATTAAGTTTACCTCATAAAGGTTCAAAAATTGGACATAAATCAAGGATAAGATGTAATTATTTCATGATTACATCAACAATTCATTAATTACACATAATAACCGTCATATGAGAAGGTAAAATAAATTTATTTATTCCTAAAGAAGGTGTTTACAAGTCTAAAATTTGGTAGGGCTGATTCAAAACTAGTTAAAGGTATATATAATTACTTTAAAAAAATTTACATATAGTGAAAGGAGTCCTTAGTGATGGGACAAGCATACAAACTTGTCATCAATGCCATCATTAGGGATTAAAACTAAAACATATCTAAAGTTGACTTTCAATTAACATATTCTTCCTTTTCTAATATATCATTGATTTATTTTAAGTGTCCAAGTTTTGAGGGGTGTGTGGATGTCACTTTTTGAGGCTTGAGGTTGTTGAAGATCAGGTTACATGATAAAAATCCATTTTATATTGAAACTCTAGTTTGAGAAGTCCTTATTTGATTTGACTTATTCTCCTTGATTTTGGTGTAGAAGGAAGATATGATATTATTGAGGTTATTGAGATCTTATTTTTCATGGCAATTATGATGGTGCATTGATGATTCACAACATCAGCTCCTCATTTAGTGACTTTTTGACCATGTTCACATTCTTATTTTGCATTAAAACTTATATGAGCATGCTTAAAGAACTAAAAAACTTCAATTAAATGTTAAATCATGAAACATATACCTCATATAATATATTTTTAGTCCTCTCATAATGTCCTTCATAGGTCTTGATGTTGACTTAGTTTAAATTTCTAGGTGTGAACTCCATTAGTACTTGAGAAGCTCTTGAGAGAGACATATCTCTTATTCAATTCCTTCATGAATTAATTTCAAAGTTTTAAAATAGATTTATTTAATTTAGATAACCTTGTAACACATACATACAAAAATTTAGTGCATTTCGATAAATAAAATATGAGTTCTTGCACTTTTGGGCTTCTTGAGAACTAGTTTTCAACATTTTTGCATGCACAAGCCTGTAATTTTAAATGTTATCTCTAATAAAGTCTATTAAAAATTTGATACCACTAAATAAATCTATAAAATATTTCCCTACATAGTCAATTAAAAATTTATAGGTTTTTTTATTAATATAACTCAAGTTATGCTACTTTTTGTGTTTTTAAGTTCTCCCGAGGTAGAAAGCATACCAGTTTAGTAAAAACTTTATATTTTGATCTATAGATGGTATAAAGAGATCATTAATTTTTCATAATTCATATATGGACCCTATATACATATTAAAATCATTTATAGTCCATGTTAAATTTCAAAAACACTCTAAAAATGCATGCTTAGGTTTAGAGGCCTATATGTGATCATTTCTCATGCATGCTTGTCATCTAGGTCCATTTTAGAGATATAAAATAGTTGTGAATGCTTGTAACTTTGTATAATGTGTATTTATATCATTTATAGGTCATTAAAATCATTTATAATTCTTTATATATCTTAAAAACACTTGAAAATATCAAATTTACAAAGTTCGTGTTCTCAAGATAGGGTTTTGAAAGGTTTTGGAGTAATCTTTCTTATTAACAATTGTTCATAAATATAAAAAATTATTTACGATAGTAAAAACCATTATATTTGAGTATACAACCATTTTAAACCCTAATTAAAACCAATATGACCCATGAAATATATCCACCAAGATATCACATTAGTTTTAGGGTAGTTTTAAGCTTGAACATCAATTTTAAGAGAGATTTCAGTTATCTTAGCATAATTAAAGCATAGTTTTATTTAATAACCATTAGAAAATGTATGATAAACATACATGAAATTTTAAAATCTTTTATTAATAATTAACCCACATTTAAACAAATAAAAATCCAATCTCTTACCTTTGAAAATGCATGAAAACTACCCCTACATCCTTGCATATAGGTTGGAACACCAACAAATCTTCATAATTGTTATAAATACATGCATGGCATATTATAATCCTTGATTTAATTCTTAAAACATATTCCTTATCTCAAAATATCTCTCATCCTTATTTTATTTATAATTTGTCCTTTAATTTCCTTCAACCATGCCTTGGCATGCTTTAAAAGCTTGATATGGTCACCAAGAAGTGTTTATGAAGACCAAAAATTAGCTAAGACTCTTTATAGCTTATAATCATGAGAGATATTAAAAGAAAATTAACCTTAATTTTTTTAAAATAAACCTAAATTTTTAAAAATAATATTAGTAAATACTAAGAGGGCACAATAAATGTTTAATTCTTGTAATTAGTCTCCTAAACTAATTGAAATTCTCAGTATGACCTCAGTATGACTTCAATAAGCATATTGGAAATAATGAAAGGATTAAAATTATGATGAAATACCTTATGAAATTAAAATTACTTAATGATAGAAATAATGGTGACTAAAAAGGTCAACATAATGTTTTCCTTTGTTATATGTTGTGAGGGCTTGAGTAGAGCCTAGTACAAAGGTTTGACTTTGGCTAGATGTAGTTTGATTGTATGGTAATACAAGGGGTGTATATTAAGAAGTTATTAAAAAATAGTTTAAATATGCTATGAAATATATAAAATCCATTAGAACATCAATCTTAACAATAATATAATTCATAAATATGAAAATAGAGGCAAAATGTGAAAAATATGCTAAAATTTGAAAGTTTTTAAACTAAAATAGTTGGTTTGGAGTCTAATATATTTAGAAAATTAAAAAATAATCAATCATTTGTTCCATTTGTTTGTGATATTTTTAATCTATAGATTTATTATGATCATTTCAAGTGATAAATTAGTCAATGGAAAGAAGATAATGAGCGCATGGAAAGTCTACTAGCGATGAGTTATGGGGTAGGATCATGTAAGTTTTGTACCCCTTCTCCTTTGCTCTATTTTTTAAATTTTTGATCAAATGTTTATATAAATCCAATAAATTTTAAAACATTAGTTTTCAAATGTTCCTAAGTAAGGGTAGATTAAAAATGTACATTTTTTCATTCTTGGTATATTTTGGGAGTTTTTTTGGGAGGGGTTTAGAGGGCACCTGACTGGTAGACAAAACTATTGCTTAGTGTTAGGAATATAGAACACAGAGAAATATTAAACAATTAAAGTTGGAAATAAAATGAGAAAAATACATCACAATAGAGATCAATATTTAACATGGTTAACCGAATATGGGCTATGTCCACACAACAACAACTAGTCCTTATTATTCAGTCTAACAAATGAAGAAAAAAACCTGCAATACATCCACTATAATATCATCTTCACTAACACACTATATATAACCATGATTAAAAGTCCCTCATATCAAATGAGGGTTTCATATTAGGTCAAAAATTCACAAACATAATTTTTACTATTAGATCTATGACCTAATAATGAATGGTCCAAATTTACTACAAAATTACAATATTTTACAATGTAATTTTTAAAAAAAATTACTTCGAGAGCACTGTTACTAAACCCCCACCAAGGGTGGATCCAAGTATGGCCATCATCCCCCCTAGACCCCCATGGTCACCCTAGTGGGGGAAATTTTCCCTGCATACCCACTTTTGATAATTGAGCACTATAATAAGATTAGGCTCCACCATCCAACACTTACGGATGAAACTACTAGATTTCTTAGGCTGGTGGTTACCAGTGTGAAGTTTCAAAACATCCAATGTATTTTGGGGTGGTTTCTTAACCACCTCCAAGGGTGTTTATTAAATTATTTATGGAACTTCTATAACTAATTATGGTATTTGAGTAATCACCACCTAAAGGGGTTACACAATTACCACCTATAAATAATGATGATTTTGTTTAATAGAATCAAACTCCAAAAGATGTAATTTTTCTTATTTTTATATATAGATTTGGTATTTGAGATGACTTAGGGTCTTTAAATTTTTTTAAGACCTTACATAATATGAATCAAATCTTAGGAGTATAAGTGATAGCCTTGAGTCCTTGCAATTCTAATAGTCGATGAGTTATCAATCCTTAATTGCACTAGGATTTTATTGATTGTGCTAATGGATATCATTTTTACCTCTATAAAATTAATTTATGACATTTTGAGCTTTTATGACCATGATTTAAATTTTTTTTTTTCCTTTAATCCTTTAGAGAGTGAAATATCACTATTGTTAATGTTTATCAGATTAGGGGTCTTCTCACAATCGATTGATTGGTATATATCCAACCTACCTATAGTGGCCATGAGGCCCAAAGTTAGGAAAAGAATTTTAGAGATGATAACACAACTAATTTTTGTGTGAAGTGTGTCATGAGGATTTATCAGGTTTAGGGATTATCAATCCCCAACTTTTGGAAGGCCATTATTGGCATCCCTACCTCCCAACTAGTGGGAGATAATAGTACTAACATGTTTCTATTTAGTTGGTCATTGACTGTATGGTGCATTGAGGAGAGGGAAGCATGTTACTCCTAAAGAGAGGAATTACTAGCTCAAACCTTAAATAACTTGTACCATGTGGCTCATTTAGGTGTATTTTCAATTATCTACTTGATGGTTATCATGGGCTTGATCTATGAGTGGATCATCCCCTATTAGAGAGAAATTATGATTAGATCACTTAATGACATTAGGGATACTATATGGAAAAGAATAGTGCCCTTCAGTGTTTTTTTATGACTAGTAGGTAATTTGACAATGGTTTACCTGATTACTGAACCCTACTAGAACATGGTTAGTAAATGGGCTAATGATGAGACCTATCTTATGTTAGTCATCAAGAACACTCATGTTCGAGAAAAGATTTCACAAGTTGAGGTACACCTTATGGATAGGGTGCCATAGTAGTTTGGTATGCCCTTTTTGGGAAACCTTATCTCTTCTAGGGTTATTTTTAGGGGTAAATAAGAGGTGATAATTAAAAAATTAGGATGATTGGCATGGCATCTACTTGTGATATGGGTACTCATCACCTAACTAGTTTGACTAGGAGTGGCATAGGGACCTCCAATGTAGGTAGCTCAGGAAGGATGTGGATAAGTTATAGTAGGGAAGCATAAGATGGGACCACCACAATAATATTCTACTCAGGAGGACCTTTCACAATAATAACATCTAAGAAGTGGAGACAGTGAGGATCTATAGTATGTTTATCTAGAGAAGGACTTGTACATAGATGAGGATGAGGTTGCCTATGTTAATTATTACCCCCATTGGCATATGGGGGACCAAGGTAAGATGTTGATTTACACATTTTTATTTTAGATTTACTTTTCTTTTTAATTTTTTTACTAATTTTATATGTGTTTTATATTTATATCAGCTAGATCTAGCATTTATTTTTTACTCTATGATTATAATTACTATGAGTGGTTGGAGGAAAATGATAAGGGACACCTTGATCAACCTTTTTTAGTTGAGCATTGACCTGACTATAGGATAGATCTTGGTAGATCTTGGACTCATTATAACTATTGGTTGGCACACATATTTATTCATTCCAATATTCCATCCATTGATGTTGGTGATAACACTGAGGGTGAATAATAGTACCTTTATCCCAAATAAAGGAGAGCAAAGGCCTTGGTAGACATGATGGTGGGTGGAGGAGATGTCAAGGATTGTATTCATATGATAGGGAGGAAAAATTCAAAGCGAGGTGTCAATAGGTTCCACTATATTGACATTTAGATTAGAGAGGTTAAGGTAGCGTATGAGGAAGGTACTAGAAGTAGATCCCACTAAAGTGATAGCCTCTTCTAGATGAAGACCTTCTCATAAGAGGAGGACAATCTCCATTAAGTTGATATAAATGTTATTTCCATACTATTTTATATGTTGATTATTTTTATATGCCTTGAGGCACATTGGATCCCCATAGAAGTGTTTATATTAGGCATAGTCTCTATACAAACACACACACACACACACACACACACACACACACACACACACACACACACACACACACACACACACACACACACACACACACACACACACACACACACACACACACACACACACACACACACACACACACACACACACACACACACACACACACACACAGATGTGTGTGTGTGTGTGTGTGTGTGTGTGTGTGTGTGTGTGTTTGTGTGTGTGTGTGTGTGTGTGTGTGTGTGTGTGTGTGTGTGTGTGTGTTCTCATCTTATCTTAGTGACTTTTCATTTATGTGTTGTCCATTTAACTTCCATGTTTTTATTTTTATTTTATGCACTCTAGATGACTAGCATGTTATGATGTACCTATATCTCTTAGATTTTGATATGATTATATGGAAAATGATTATATATGTGGGAATAAAATGTATGCAAATTGTGTAATGTGATGGATAAGTATATAATACTATAAGTACACTAATATTTGTTTTGTAGGTGATGACCTAGCTATTTTATTTACACAACATGTGACTTTAAATTTGTAGAAAGGAATGAAAAGGAGAGTAGTATAAATTTGAGGTGATAAAGAATGAAAACCATAAATCAAAATTTAAAAATATAAAGGAAGATGACCTAATCTTTATAATCATATGGGAAAATGTACTTCCTACTAGACTTATAAAATAATAACTTTATTTATTTCATCTATAGATAACTAGTCCTAAAAGAATTGGTAAATGGGAGAAGGTCACCATTTTAAACATAAGCACGTAGGATTTTTTTTTGAATAAATTTATATTTGGACACTCTTCAGTTTTATATCACTCATGAATTTAGATTTTAATTCTCTTTGTGACCCCATACACAGTCTCATGTGACCAGGAAGAGACATGGGCTCATCACTAAAGGATAGATGCAGGTGAGTAAGGGCATCTCTAGCATTAAAAATTGGTGAGATATGTCGATTTGACTATTTTATTTGAATAACCTTTTGATTTTTCATAAAATCAGATTTTTTTAATTTTCAAGGCTTTATATCGAACTTGGCCCCATACAACTAGTAAGAGACTATGGTGTGTCACCGATGACCAATATAGGTGAGAAAAATTAATTAATTCTTTTTATGATGCTTGTTTTGTATTTTATAAGGCATCATAAGAATAAACTTTATCATGGACAAGCCTCTAGACTAGATTGTAGGCTAGAATTTTCTATGTTGTGCAAAAATATCTAGGGAACATAGATGTACTCTCCTAATAAGAAATAAGGAAATGACCAATGTAATGCTAATTTTTAGATGTTTTCTATATGGTGATAGGTTAGGATAACATATATTAATTATTAAATTTTGTATGTTGTATTCCATAATAACCAAATAACCACCAAAAACACATTTGATATGTAGATGAACATACAAACTATGAAAATGCAATGTGAATGATAATAGTTTGATATTCAAGTATTATATATAGAACTATTTTAGGTTTAAAGAGTTCATAGATTCATCAAAATCCTTACCCTCTAGATTTCATAATTTATAGGGTCCATTTTTGAAGTCTTAAGTCACTAGATAAGGGCCTAACTAGTTAGTTTTATACTTTCAACCTTCTCCTTTCTTCTTGTCAATCCAAATATTGAACTGAAAGATAATATATCCTACATGGATTGGGTACTCATGGATTTTTTTGTTGTATTATCTAATCATATTATCATCATAATAAATATGATTATTTATAACAATGATATGACATTCATCTAAAATTTAGAATTCAACTAGGCACGTCTCTATTATCTTCATGATCAATAAGCCCTTGGATGAAAATGTAAAGGATAGGTATTTATAATTAGAAGGGAATAATATATTCATATCTAAACATAAGTATCAATTTGACCTCGTGGGTGTCTTAATAGTTATTTTGCAAGCCTAAATTACTAGATAGAGCTATAAGTGCCAATCTCATTTAGGATCTCTAATAGTTTTGACCAAAAATGACTTTATGGTTTTTTTGGTAGCTTCAGCCTGGCCATTGGATTTTGGGTAGTATAAGGAGACTAACTGGTGTGATATATAAAAACTCCTACACATGTCACACATTTTATGGTGTTTAAAAGGGGACCTGTAGTCAGTAATGATGACCTATATGACCTTAAATTGGTAAATGATTTGGTTTAGGCTAAACCTTGACATGATTGAGCCTATGATAGTTTATAATACTATTAATTCCATCCATTTATTATAATATTTATTCATTGTGATTATAAATTCATGACCATCTAATGAAACTAGGGAGGGCTTACCTACTATATCTAAACCCTAAATGAAAAAGATTCATGCAATGATAATGGGATATAAGTCCCATGTGGTAATATGTATATTATGTGAAAAGTGTTGACATTTATCACATTTTCATACATATTTTATGTTATCATGGTTGGGCTATAAATATCATATTGTATTTATTTTTTGAGTTGTCTCATGGCCACTAAAGTGTCCACCATAAACACCATTATGATATTGAAATAAGACCCTTTATAACTCCTATTCATCAACACATTGACGTATCATGATGTTAATGGATTGATGATAAAATAATTTATCTAGAATAAAATAATTAGATGTGATGATGTGAAGACATATCTTCTACTATAAGTTGGTGTCTTTAGGATAAGTGTGGTCAATAAGGTAATTGGAAATATTTGTGTACCAAGGAGAGGAAATAATAGTAGGATTTTTTACATATAATATCAATTCATTAGTAAAATCAACATCAATTAGGTCATTAAATTCAAAGGGAGAATAATACAAACAATCAACAATGATTTATCCCTTAACAAACTTCTAGTTGACATAAGTTAAATCAAACTCACTTAGGAAGATGATGAAGAACCCAACCTTCATAGAAAGATGGATGGGTTATAAAAGTATCTATAGATTGAGACTCATGATAAACCTTATTTATTGATTGATCATGTAGTTTCAAAATAACTTGGTTATAAAAAATATATGTAAGCATTCCTTTTCTACTTGAGTGTTTCACGTCTCATAAATGATCAAGTTGCAATTAATGAAATAAATAGTGAATTCTCTATCGGTGTCATCCTACCAAGCTAATATATGTGTGAGGGACACCTCATTATATCCAATATAAAGTATCAAAGGATTATCTGACTTGAGTGCCATGATCATTAGGGGAGACATAAAGAAGCCTTTTACTTCTTCAAATGCCTCATGATAATCATTTTTCCAAGTTAAGCCACTTGTTTCTTTAATCAAGTTTTTGAAAGGATGAATGACATAGGAGAGATTGAGAATGAACTATAAAATGGTTACCAAATTACCTAGGAATATTTTGATGTTGTATTCATCTATAGGAGTGAGCATTTCCAAGATTTATTGAATATTTGTAGGTTTGATATTGATACCATTATGGGTGATGAAATACCCTATAATTTTTTTGCTAGTAACCCCAAACACATTTTTATAGTTTAAGAGTAATATTGTATTTAATTAATCATAATAATATGGTGTGTAACATATCTAAGTGGTTTATTAATCATATTTATTTCCCTATAATATCATCTACATAAACCTTCATTATATTATGAATAATATCATATAAAATGTGGGTCATAGTCCTTTGATATTTTCCCCTTTGTTTTTAAGACTAAAGGACATCAAAACATTAAAAAGGTCCCCTATGGTGTAATAAAAGAGGTCTTACTCTGATCCTCATTAGAGATGCATATTTTATTTTTTCCCTAGAATCCATCCTTGAGTGATAGTAATTTAGATCTCACAATAACATCATAAATGACATCAATGGATGGGAGAGGGAAGTAATATTTTAGACATGCTTTGTTGATATGTTAAAATTTTATACATATCCTAATCTTACTATTATTATTTAGGATGAGTAAATTGTTGGACATACACTTGGATAAGTACACTAAATTAATAAATATAAATTTTAAACATTTAATGATTTCATTTTTTACCATCAACTTGACCTTAGGGTTGGCAGGACTGAGCTTTTGTTTGAATTGTTTCACATAGGCATTGTAACTAGGTTATGGATAACCACATTAGGTATAATGTATAACATGATAATTTAATAAAAATAAAAATCCTTTAAAGGTTCCATTAGGATTATCTTATGGTCTTCCACCTCTTGATCAAAGAATGAAGATCCTAGCTTGAGAAGTATGGGAATATCATTTATCTTGATGTTGATGTAAATGCTTTATTTGATGAGGGAATAAGTTTACTCTTAAAACAAATTAGAGGATGTGGGAAGATCATATTATTCATGATCCATATTGAATTTTTTATTCATCATCATGGGATATGTAATCCTCAACATGGAAGTATGAATCATAGTATTCATTCCCAAAGGAAAATGTGAGTGAACATGTAATGGAGAGTCCCATTCTATGGTGGAATGATAAGAGGTAATTATAATCTCAAAATAAATAATAAATGACCTGAAAATTATTTTCTAAGTTAAGTACTAATAGACTATTATCTTTCTTGATATGTGTGATGGTTTGGTAATTAGGAGTTTTGTATACAAAAAGTTTTTTCTAGATTGAAACTATGAAATCATACTCCAATATAGTGAGATGATGGTCAAAACCTGAATATGAATCAACCATGGATTCAAAAAGATGGTTTAATTCCATAGGGACTAATTATATGGAAATTAAGTCAAATTCCTTAGTGATTTCAAGGACAGTAGTCTTGTATAGCTGAAGATGTTCCACCTTTATTTGATAGATCTTCAAAACATGGTTTGCAACCAACTATGAGTCACCTTATATCCTTAATTTATAAATGAGTAAATTTTTTTCAATGACCATGCCAAGTTGTATGACCTAATATTAAACCCTATTGTTCATATACTCAAAATCTAGCTTGAAACCAAAAGGAATGACTTACCCTTTAGGAGAAATAAGAATGACTCTTGTTTAAGTACCTAGGCAGAACCTGGTCCCATCATAGTAAAGGACCCATTGATCATGTGTAAAATGGGGAAAATCATCTCATGAATTTTATCAGTATTTTTGTATCTTTACCATATGGATATTAAAAATGTCATGAAACTGCTCTTAGGGATCCTGATCCTAAGACTCTAAAGAATAATGACACCATATTCCTCTCAAGGTAAATAAAAGGTGTTGTAAAGACTTGAAAGGTCCAATCTCATGGTTTGGATGAATTAAGGGAGGTATTTATAGGAACTAAAAGGTTATTTCCTATGTTATGGCTTGACTTAGGTAAGGACCTCCATAAATTCATAAGGTTGTATATTAGGCCTTCTCTTCGGTGCTCGAAGTATGTTAACACATTTATGATCGTATTTTAGCCTCAATAATATACCAACACAAATTGGATATTTTTTTATGGTAGAATATTTGTAAACATAAATATTTAACTTTTAGTGTTGTTGATAAGACATGGGTAGTACTATTTATCCCCTTGTTATATGAAAAACCCTGCAAGAATTTTGTGAGTGAATTTATAGGGTCCTCTCTCTTTATGAGTGAAAGATGAGTTGACCTTTAATAATCCATGGATAGTCATATGTTTGAATATTTATTTATATAGTACCTATTTTCATAGTAAAAATACTATCTTTGATAAATCACATGTCTAAGGGAGAAGGAAATCTTCTTTTTCCTTTTGGAGGAATTGAAACAAGACGAGAAGTATAACTAGGTTGGAAATAAATTACCAACATATCAAGTTGAAAAAAGACCAATGGATTAGGAAATCTAAAAAAATAGTATGTACCTTTCATAGTGTTATCCAAGATCATAATCTGAATAGGCTTGTATGTTTCAAGGGTATAATACATAACATGGTTTTCCCCTTCCATTGTTGAAAATTGGGTGATAATGATGGATGTCATTATTATCATCATTACAAAGAGGGATTCATTCATTCATATACACATTTATCATGTAATGTCTAGTATAATATGTAACCCATCTTTGGGATCCTCTATTTGAGTGTTAGATAAATCATAGGTCTCCACCCCTCATGGGTTAAATAGGAGGACAATTGGAATGTCATTTTTCAAAAGATTGATGATCTCAGTTGTAGATAGTGTGGATATTACTAGACCAATTACTAGTTATGAATTAGTGGTATTTTTAGTAATCATTATTTATTTATCTTCTAAATTATATTTTAATAAAGTTTGGGGTATGTCATTTCCCCTTTTGAAGATAAAAACTTTAGAATTCATAGGTTCAGTAACATCAACCAATTGTGGGGTTTTTCATGACCGTATTAGTAGGTAAATAGTAGTCTATGTGTAACCCATGTTACTTATGCATTATTTTATATAGTGTATCAAAGGATTAAGGGCCCCCCTAGGCTATTAATACCTTTCTTAGGATAAATAATCATATTTTATAGAATAAGTATGAAGGGATGGCCTTCAACCTATGTATCCAAGGCCTTCCTAAGGTCATATTTTATTTGGTATCTTTTTTATGATATAGAACTTAGTTAGTACCATCTTGGTGCACAAAGTGATTTGGAGTAAAAGGGTCCCTATCCAAGTATATTTGAGGCTAACATAGACTCACATGGTTTTATGCATCATAAAATATTTGGTTTCTCCATAACTAATCTTTTCTACTAAGGAAAATGGGAGACTATTGACATCCACTCCATCTTAAACCATGGATATCTTCACATAATTTTTATAAATTCAAGACTATAGAAACAAGGTTGGATATCACCTCCTTACCATCATAGATTTAAGAGGAAGAATTCACAAATCAAAGAAACAACTAGCATCCCATGATTCATGACCAGGTGGAAACACATCTAGATAAATATGGTTGATTTGAGCTTATGGGGGAGGAGTAACACAAGATACATGCTACATTCCTAGTGCATCAATCAAGGCTGACAGATGAGTGAGGGATTTATTGAGTAAATAAAGGAATAAATTATGGGAGAATGACTCAGTTAAATAAATGATCAGATCATAGTTCCCTACAGGTTTATGGATATATTTAGTCTCCAATATGTTAAAGGGATGAAGAGTCATACAATTATAATCTCTAGTGAAAGTAATGGTGTTTACCTCTTCTTTAAATTCTAATTCCATGACTCACATCATACTGGTTTAACCTTTCACTCCCAACTGAGGAACACCATTAATGTTTTCATTTTTAGAGTTGGAGATTTTAGCATTGTTAATACACATTATCATAAGTTGATTGTGTTTAAATGGGTGGTTATCTGGCCCACCCTATTGTTGATTTTGATTAACACATTTTTTGTTTTTGGGAAATGGGTTTTGGTAGATTTGGAAATTCTTATTTTTAGGAGTAGCAAGTCCATTTTGAAAGGCCTAAGATTTTTTACTAGCACTCCTAAGGAACATGTCAAAAACTGTATCCATTTTATATTCTTAGAGTCTTTAGATAAATTTATTGTACTCACTACAGTTTCAAGTATTTTGATTGATAATTCAATGGAAGAGACAATAGATGTTGGATTATATTCCTTGGTCTTCATGTTATACCCTTATTGACCAAACCCTTATTGATTTTTTCATTGGTAATAGGTTTGGTTATGAAACTAGGGTAATTGTTGAACATGTTGATGTTGATTTTCATTATAGTTTTGGTATTACACATTGCATTTTGGTTGTTGGTATAATTAAACTACATGAATGGTAGTAAGGTGATTTTGGCTCTTATCACCTTCATTGTTAGTGGAATTAGTGTTGTTTATATTTTTATACTAATTTTTACTTATAGTTTTGGATTTTCATTCTGATCAGTGACACCATTGGTAGTGGCATTCCTATTTTGATTTATGACCTTGAAACCTATATTATTGTATTGTTTGGAACCATACTTTGAAATCACCAAATGTTTTGGTTCATGGAAATAATATGTCCATTGGTATCATAAGTTTATCACCTACTATTAATAGTCTCCTTGTCGATCCAAAAATTTCCCTTAAGAATTCTTCATAAGATCGATATGGGTATATTTAGACATCCTTACTCATATCCTTATTAATGGATTGAAATAAAATATCATAAAATTTTCATTGACCCATGTGGGGTGAACTAGCAGAGGAATATAAGACCTATCACCATATCATGATGAAATGGGTAGCTAAATCATTGTGTTGTTGCTTAATGTGCAAGAATTATCATATGAGAGTCTTTACAATTTTGGTCACATGGAAATCTTTGACAAAATGAACCATGAGTTGGTGAAAATAATGTATAGAACCCTCAAAAAAGAGGTAATATCAATCAGGTGTTATTCTATCTAGGTTTTTGGGTAAATGTTTTTCAACAACCCCATCCCAAAATAGGAGTTTCTTAATATCTATAGCATAAGATTTGACATTTAATTTGGGATCTCCCTCCAATTTTAGCTTGGGAAGGTTAGATAGGGGATGTAGAAGAAGAACACCTCATATGTTGGGATAACAAGACTCCTTGAAGTACTCAACATAAGTACCCATGTTACTAAATTCCATTATTGTCATAGTAGGGCTACAGTTAAAAGGAAGGATCACATAGGGGTTAGTTTGATAACCAATATATGATATAGAATAAGTTTGATAAGATGAAGTGGGATAAGATAGAAAATAGTTAACTAACTAAGAAGATTTGGAGTACATATGAAAGTAAGGAGGAATATTTTTAGATGTAGGAGGTCTAGCAGTTTTTTTGCAGTGGGGTGTATGTGGTTTGAATGTAACTAAATGATATATAAGGTGGGATATACCTTTTTTGTGGAGGGGTTGTGTATATGTGAGGCACATAACTCAAAACAATAAATAATGGAATATTATTGGCCACAACCTCATTTTAAAAAGGTGGAGCATAAGTGTATACATTCCCCATTGGGTTTGAATAGGATATTTATATCATGAATATAATTTATATGCATATGGGTTTGGGACCCCATGATTAAGCATATCCCTATGGATTTGTTGAGAGAAATGCTTTGGCATGGTGGACGCTACTATTGTGGCAGAAACATGTATGTTTATTTTTGTGGAATTTGACAAATTATTGCTTAAATGAGAGAAGGATATAGATGAGAATGTTTAAGATAATTGGCCCAACCACCAGCATAAATTTTGTTATTTTTTCTCTAGGTCATGAATCTGACCTACTAAGGTGATGATGAGCTGGTTTGGGTAAGTGTTGTGTTATACCCAATAACCTCCTTTATGGAATGGGTGGAGACATGAGATAGGTTAGTGTGAGGAGTTTGGTTTGGGGTGGGATTCATAGGGGTAGTGGTTCTATTTTATATCAATGGGTTAGAGGTGTATTGGCTCCTACTATGATATGTGCAACCACTTGTATATGATTAAATTCATCTTTTAAGTGGTATATCCTTCCTTGATAATGATCATATTTATCAAATTTTTTAATTTATGATTTGTAGGCTAATTGATGAAATAGTGTCCATGTCGGGAGTAATTTTGATTCCCCCAGTAAGGTTTAGTGTGTTGGAATTGGGGTTGTTACATGTAGTTTCAAATATATCACGTATTTCTTGAATGGAGACCCCACTCTTATTTTGGGTGTTAGGATGAGAGTAATTATAAAATTGGTAGTATAAATAGGCATCCAATGTCAAGTTTTTCCAAGTCATAAATGAAGTCTCACTTGATCTAGATGATAATATATCCCTTTCATCTAATAAATTTGCCTATGTCCTATCAAGACATATTTTTGGGGTATATGAATACCCATAGAATAGATGGAAGGAAGAAGGATAAATGGAGAATAGAGGAGGGATAAAAGGAAGAAAAGGGATTATAAATATATGGTTAGTACAATATTCCTAAATTTTGGGTTCACTAATTTGTGTACACATGAATATCACATAGTAAACTATATACTTTACTCTTCGAGGTCAGGTCAAAGTAGTCAATTTAATAGATGGGATATGGATTGGGTTGGTTGGTTTTTGGAATGGGATAAAAAATATGTGGTGGCAAAGGGTTATCATGACAAAACCAAAATACATCATTAATGGTATGGTGCTCATTAAGATCATAAATTTATGTATAAACAAATTTCTAAGGTCCTTCAGCTTGTAATATAAATAAGAGTTGAATCAATTATTTGATTTTAGGACTAGTGAAATTGTGAAGATTAGGACAAGTGACTCACAAAATAAAATCAATTGTATCAGTTTGACTATGCCTAGTCAATGTCATCCACAATTTAGAATGATATAAGATGAGGCTAGAAATAAGGATAATAAATAAAGGGGAATGGGAAAGTAGACTTGGATAACATTGTACTATCAAATTATTTTGAGGGAGGAAAATGATTAGTGGTTGAGAATTTTTTCTTGTTCTTATAGGGCATTGAAAAAACAAACAATGATGTGTGAGATTGGGGTAGAATGAAATCTCTCTCACCTAATCTTAGTATTAATATAAAATTGTATGCCAACTATGGGATCGAGTTCTCTAACTCTAGGGAAAAAACATTTTCTAACAATATTAGGTGTTTTGCAAAGTGTCTATAGACATTATTTTTTGGCCATTTCCATCTATAAATGGATATTATATTTATTTCTTGAAAATGATACAAATTAAGCCTAGAAATCACTGAATCACCTAAATTCATTCTCACATTGGATGTAAATTACCATAATCACATCAAGTCTTCCCTATTTGGGGCAATACCCTGTACATAATGATAAGCTCTTATCAATTCATTCCTAATAAAATTGTGACCTAACAAATTGACATTTTTGACCCATGTACATGAAAATTTATCAAATTTATGAAAATTTCAAAAATCCTAATTAGAATCACATAAATAATTAAATACAATTAAAGGATTAAGTAAAAAATCCATGTTGAATTAATGAATATCTAATTTCTAAAAATTAAATTTCAACAAAGTTCATGAATTATGATGCCATTAGTCTCAAAGTTAAAAATTAGAAATATCAGCATAAATGATATAAATATAAGGAATGTTGAACTAATATTCATAAATGAAACCTCTTTCCCAAAAAATAAATGCATTCAGCCTCCCAAGATTAGCCAAACATAGGTTGGAGTTAGTTGGAAAGCTATAAATAACAAGGTTCTCATACACTTTCAACCTATCTTCTGAAGCCAAATTCACTATCTAGAATTGTTGAGATGAAGTTTCATAATCATTTCATGTGCCAAGAAAAAACACAAGTGAACAAGGGGATATGCTTTTCATGAATCACTAGCATTGCCAAAGATCATTTATTCATAAATCAAGCACAAACATGCTTGTATGTCAATTAGAAAGAAATCATGTCAAGAAAGTTAAAAATGGTTCTTTTGTCATCCTTAGTTCTTTATTTTTTATTCATTTTCTCACTGGGGTACTTAGACTTGGAATATTAGTTTTCATTGATTTGTTTTTATTTTGTGCACTAATGATATAATATAACATAATCATTGGATTCCTATGCTACATAATGGCATGATATAAGGACACCAAGGATTGGACAAACCCCAAAAATTGTTATAGATAATTTCCCTTCTTATAATTGTTAGAATTTATCTTTTGACAAGAAAATTATTTCTCTTTTCTTCCAAAAATCTATTAAAATCCATTTAGGACCAAATGGCAAATTTGTGACTGTGTATAGACAATTTACCCCTAAAAATTGTGAAATTGTTTATATTATTCTATTAATCTATGAAATCATCTCTATAAGTGATGAAATCATTTTTTTTCTCTTTTATTTCTTTGTAGGTTCTCCTCATTAGTGAAACTATTCACTATTTTGGTGAATTCATCTTAGATTTCAATGAAATCATTGGATGTTTCAACAAACTTATTCTCTGTTAGATATAATCTATTTCATGAAATTTGACAAAAATGTTCATAATACCTTCTTGGATGTGATTTATTATTATTTGGTGAAACTGTTCTGCATTTCAGTGAAATCATTTCATTTTTATTGAAATTGTTCACATATTGGCAAAATCATTCCATATTCTAGTTTTACCTCATTAATGATTTTTTTTAGTTTTATGAAAATTGACATCATGTTTAGCAAATTTATCATAAGATTAACTAAATCATAATTTTAATCATTTAAATCATCTCTATCTAGTTTCTTGTTTTCTATGTAGGTTCCTAAAATAGTAAAAAGGTCCTGCATATCGATGAAATTTTCTCTATCTAGTTTTCTATTTTCTATGTAGGTAATAGCTAAAAGGTCTTGCATATCAATGAAATTATTTTTGTGTGAAAATCTGAGATTTAAAAAATATATGCAATCAATATCCTTTAAGTGCTTAAAATAATTTATTTAAAATTTAACCACTTGTATTGTAACATTAGCATGTTTTTAGTTTGATTTTACAACCAACCAAAGCAATTTAATTCACATTTAAAAATTGGTGCATAGGAAAAAAACCACAATTATTTTCATGTTCTTAATAGCATTTTACTTTGCATTATTTGCTTAGATAGTTGTTTTATTTATTATTCTTATTTTATTAATTATGATTACAAGCACAAATAAAATAGTGTATGATATATCCTCATTCTTAGGAACTTGGATGACTCAAAAAATGACCCTTTCTTCATTTCCTTTTATGATTTGGATTAATGATTAGGAGTTCATAGCCTCCTCATAAGCCCTTTAGGTGTGAATTGGCCTAGATTTTCATCTCCTAGAATTATACCAACCCCTCTTATTTTGTGGGTTATGTAAATTGGGTGTTCCGTTTGATTAAATAGTAGTTGAGTGGTTAACCTAACAAGTCAAATGGAACCCTAGAGCATGCATGTTTTATATGTTTCACTTCATTAAGAAATTTATGGAAGAAGTGGTTTAAAAAGGGACAAGACCTTTTATTAATAATATAGACAATTTATCATCCACTTGATGAATATTTTATTATGCCCATGTATTCTTCAATACTTATGGATCATATAGAAAGCCAAATCAATAATTTTAGACTAAAATACCCCACTTAAAATATATTATATTGCTAATACTAATTTTATTTGGTGATATAAGTTGCATGTAATGTATAATTTATTGAGAGATAGAGGGGGGATAAACACTCTATCTTATTTCACTCTTATTTACTGGATTAACACTTAATTCTTGTCAAGATAGGTATAATGGTGGAATTTGGTAGATACAAATTCTTTTCAAGATATGTATAATGGTGGAATTTGGTAGATTCAATGGAAACCTTGTGTCATTAATTAAGAAAGGAACATGTGATGCATGTGATTTCTTTATTTAAAAAACATTTTTCAAAAAAAGAAACAAGTTTAAATACTTGTCAAACCAAAAACCCACTTTTATGTTTTGATTTAAAGATAATTAATTTACACTTGAATCTTGCCTATCACTTAGGATTTAGTAATATACTATTTGTATTTATATTATGATACTTGGATTAGATTTTGATTTTACTTAAGACATTTTCATAAGTAAAATTTCATGTACCAAAATTCTTGTCAAATGTGTGCCATATTACCATTTGATTTAGTTCACAACTAAGTGTTGATCCTAAATTTTCCTTCTAGTTCTAATTTGCCTTCTAGTTCTGATTTGCCTTCTAATTACAATTTGCTTCTAGTTTTAATTTTCCTTCTAGTTGTAATTGTAAACTCTAAGTTTCAAGTTAAAATCTAACTTTTTATTCTATTTTTATTAGTGTTGAGGTCAACCCCTTTTAGAGAATTAAGATATAAATCATGTTTTGATCTTGATTCAACATTTTGAGACCAAGTTTATAATTCTTATTCCTATACTTTAAGCATTACAAGTGCCTCAAGTTTAAATGTTACCAAGGTATTACCCATTTATCATTATGCATTTTAAACCTTTGAACCTCAAATTTTGTGAATGCATCCTCTTACTAGAACTTGCCTTTACTTGTTTAAATCATTGTCATTACCCTTTCATTGGTGTGTTAAACAAAAGTAAGACACTTTACCTTGTACCAATTTACAATTGCCTTTTACCAAACCTAGCTAAAATTTTAATGTTTCAAAACCTCTTTTCAAAATGAATATCATAGACTTAACCATGTCTAGATACACATGTAATGGGGCTATTTATAACCACTCATTTGATGAGGAAATGGTTTACAACCCCTATGGATATGACCATTATGTATAAGATGAGGAATATAGACCATATATTACTAAGGTGTCATCTAATATTGAATTTTAACCACATAATCCATTTCTTCTAGTTGTACCAACTACTACCAAACTAGGTTAACAAAACCAATAATATATTCTAACTATACCAACCCATGCCAAACAAGTCTAATAGTACATGTAACATGTGCCATTTGATAATTAAAAAATACTAAATCTAATTTACCTTAAAAACACACTTCCGAATGATGATTATATATAAGATCAATTCTATAGACGTCTATTTGATAATAAAGATGAACATCTTTTTAGGTTGTGTGAAATGGGTGTAAAATTTCCTCTATATTTTCCCACAAAAACCTATAATATTTGGTTGTATCACCCAAACAATAACCTCTTTCATTACTAGATTATAAACCAACTACCATCCAAGATACGAATTTTAACCAATCCTTGGTAGTGTCAAATAAAGGAAAAAGTCAACTAGTTGATCTTCCTAGACAAAGCCAACCAATTACTTCACAATTACAACATACTAAATAGGCCTTTGCTAATTTAGTCAATTAATTCAATAGTCTTCAAGATCAAAATCCTAAATTGGTATAAATTAATATTCTAATGAAACAACTATCATATTTTTAAGAATATCCCATATACAATCCACATCTATTTTCTAAAAAAACACTAGTTATAGACATGTTTAATACACCTCTAATTGAAACCAACTTAGAAACTAATCTTGATTCGAAGGTCCTGATAGACTCTACCTAATAGGTGGTGGAAAATTATAAAATATCCTATTTTCATCTACACCAAGTACCATCTAAGACATGACAAAAAAAAATTTGGTATCCCCCATAATTTTCTTCTTCTAATGTTCTAAGTACCTTTCTACAATAATTTGATAACACATTTGAGCCTCAAAAACAAATTCCAAGTACTACATCTCATTAATTAAAAATTAGTACCTTATTTCATAAAGGATAAATAATTATCCACTCTAACAAGTGCCAAATAATCTCCCACCTCAATAGGTGCAAATAAACATTATGTTATAATTACTTACCAAATTATTAGAAACAATATGACTGATAGGGGAGAGGTGAATCAGTATTTAAAATATTTCATTCAATTCATCTTAACTATGTATGAATCATATTAACATGAATGCACATATTAGAAATAAAAACCAAAAAAAAATAATATCATGAAACACATGAACACAACATATATGTTGCAAACCCTCTTGGGGCAAAAACCCCATTGATGAAGAAAATGGACTATAGTCCTATAAGAAAAACATCAACATTCAATTGATCACCCAATCAACTTGGGGAACCAACTCAATTTTTTTAAGCACCAAATTTATAGTCTTTATCTAAGCATGAAATCATCAAATATCACCAACCCCTAATTTACAAAGCACCCACTTGGCTTTAGAAAACTCCAAATTACAAGGAGGCTCCAACCTCCTAGATGACTCAATACCAACTCAACCACCTAATTGTTTAATCACCTTAATAAATCCTTGTTTATTATACAATATATTATTATATACTCATTATAATATTCACACTCTTCATGCCAATCAAATTAATATTCAACATTCTTTACTCAAATAGCCCTCTTCATAACATGATTAGGTCAGAAGACCTTAATCTTCTCATGTAGAGCTTATGTTAGATATTCATTATATCTATACTAATCCACATGACCTACCTATGCTCATAAATGACTTATGTCATTTTTTATCCTTTTATACTCTCACTTTTTTAACAAACTCTTAGCATCCACTCTTCACTCTCTCTAAGCACACAAAATAGGCCTACCTACCTTGATTTTATACAAGTCATTTGATCATATCCTTACAGAATGGATATACATTAAAATCACTTAGGTTTTCCATGAATAAGTTAAATAATATTATAATAACATTCCTTAATACTTAATCTATCACTAAAATAGGTTGACCATACATAAATTAGCCCTCAATTCTCTTTTAGGCTTATGAAGACCTAATAAGCCTTCTCAATAACACGTTACCTTTTGATCTATTTGAATCTTATAAAAATTATTTAAATATAATTAAAACATAAAAAATCAATATAATATCCTTTATACAAATATTATTTAGTTCTAAAACACCTTTTTAGTCTAACTACCATTTGAATCCTTCTTTAAATCACTACTTATATAAGGCCTATGGATATACAAAAATTCTGCTTTGAATAACTAAGGTATATAATTAATTTTGACAAATAATTATGTAAAAATAATATATATTTAAGAACCTTATGACCCCAAGGTCATCACAAACTTCATATGATTATTTAACTCAAGGAAAATAGGCTCAAACACTTATCCATAATATGTTTGCTTAGAACTACCAACTAACTCCAAAACATTATCAAGGAAACATGAATATCTGATACAACATTAAATACTTTAAATGGAATTTAATTCATTAAAATTATATTAAAACATCATTATAGAAACTAAAATGAATCATATCATGAGATCTAATGAGAAATCTTGGTCTTTGACCAATCTTTAGACCTTCTCACTCACAGACTCAATTCAACCAGATAAGCCATTTTGGCTTCAATGATTCAACCACTTACACCAAATTACAAGAATATAAAAAGCATGGATAGATCACTAAATAAATATAAAATGTCACCATTCATTTTAATTCATCACTCTTTCATTAAAACTCATCATGAAACATCTCTCTTCTATCTGATTTCTTCACTATTTGCATGACAGGGTATGTTTAGCAACTAGACAACTTTGATCACTGACTTTGAAAATCTGATATGGAACCTATATATAATACTTTATGATAAAAAATATATAATTATTACACTTTTATCTTCATCCACTTATCAACTTTGACTTGGTCAATGCTATCTATTTAAAAAAATATCTGAAAGACAAGCACTTCTTTAAATTGTATTTTCACTTACCTAATAAACCAATCACACCTGGATATGCCTAGGAGAGTTAAATTTAACCTCCAATCACTTTTATAATCATATCAGAATATTCTAACCTATTTTTAACAAAATATTCAACATCCAGTTATACTTAGGGTTTTATGAGGGCTTAGACTAACTTCTAGTCTTAACGATCATTCACAAAACATATCTCCTCTTTCCATAAAAAAATGCTCATAAATTTGATATATAACCCTTCCTCATCTACCATTAATATCTTAGGACCTCATACATCTAATGGGCATTCCAAAAATCATAGACAAAATCTTCTTACATAGACATCTCTTCCTTTTATGCATTCATGAAACATTGAAACAACTTTCAAGCCTTTCCTTTACAAACCAAGTCCTACAACTTCATGCACATATGTAAAAAAAACTTGACCAACCTATGTCAATGTTCATCTCCTCACTCATGACATGGAAACTAATCCTATTACCTCATCTAGATACCATCTCTCTTTACTTTTTGATCTTTAACCTACAAGTCTTATTAAGACTTGAAATTGACCTTCTAAGAACTTTATTTACTTCATTCTGGAACTAACATGTTTTATAATGCCTCTTTTATATGCTCAAACAACATCATACACTCACTCTTATTTGAAGCTTCAAAACAACTTATTTGGAGCTACTTACATATCTTCAGAGCTCTACTGTAGTATCTTCAAAGCACATATATCTTTGGAGATAAGCTTCTATTCATTTATAGGGTCTTATAATACCACCTCATACAATATATCTCATGTTCAAATATGTTTAGGTATTCTTTAGAGTATTTTCATCTTCATAGCAAATTTGGAACTAATCACATAGAACTTTAGAGTACACTACTTCATATTTGGAGCTCACTCATTTCATTTTATGACATAAATACAATCTAAAAAGGTCTTGAAAAAGCATTACAAGATGCTTTAGATTTGATATACTGAACTTAAGGCTTTATTGACCAAGTATTTTCACAATAACCTTTGATATCAACTACATTAGATTAACATCAATGAAACAACCATGTATCTCCATTAGAACCTTTAACATCAATGACAAAATTAAATATTAAAGTTCAACACTAAATGACCATGATAAACAATATCTCCATTAATTAATGACAATATCAAACAATCTCCCCCTTTGTCATTGATGGCAAACATACTCATAAAAACTATGTCAACCACTTCTTGATGACAATCATCTTTTAGACCTAGTTCTTTCCTTTTCTTTCTCCCTTTTGATCTTTTTCACTTTCTTATATTTTTTGATCTTTCTCCCATCTTCTCATCCTTTTCTAATCTTTCTCCCCATTTGACATTAATGACAAATGATTTACACAATTCTCATCTCTTTTAGAATGAACTTAGATTATAAGATCACTTCAACATAGATCAAGCTTAGTCAAATTACTTGAATTTATTCCCCTCAAGCCAAGTATCCACCATTCTTATTTTATCAATAGATATCAAAGATCATCTTTAACTACCTATCTTGTGAGCTGATATCGAGGATTAGTAGATACCTTGTGACCTGATACTATTTCTCAATGACACACAATATTCACAAACTTCGAAATCATGTCACTCTTTCTAGATTTCTTTGACATGACTTAAAAAGATACCAAACTCATGACCATACTTGATACCGACTAATCTTAACTGATACCAATTTAAAAAAATAGGGACTCCCACTTTGTCTTCACAAATTAGACTCACTTAAAAAATTAGATCTTGGAAGCTTACATCTTATAACAAGTATTGAATGTTCTACATTCTATCTTTAAATCATCTTTGACTATAATATAATTCTTTTATTGATATAAGAATGTCTCCATGAATATTAATGGAGACACCCCTTTTTATAGGGCTCTAAAACATCATTAAATCAAGAAATTCCTAGATCTCTATATCTTTACTAGGATAAATATTCTTCAACATAATTTTGTACTTGAATGGCTATTTAGGATCGATATCATAATCACTTTCTATCCTTATTATTATTCTTTTTGACTTATTTATCAACACATGTAGACAATAATTATTCTTGACATTCTTCACTTCTAACTTCTACTCTATAGTAGCAAACATCCAACCTTGGCTTATGAGTTGATCAGGACTTACCTTGTCACTACTCTTCTTCTTGGCTACTTCACTCTTATTGCTTTGATCAGTCATATGAGAATCAAGACTTCTCTTATTTCTTGATAAGTGGGATGAACATCCATTGTATCTACTCTAAGTTTCTACATAATCTTCTTCTTTAGTCTTTTGTTCCACCTTCACCTTATCCACAGGATTTTTCTTCTTGATCCATTTCTTACTATTATGTCTATGAAGATATTTGTATTGACTAAATGATCTTCTAAGTTTCTTAAGACATAATCTTGAAATATGTCCATCATGATATTTGTAATAGACCACTCTATACATACCATTTGACTGATGATGACTATGATCTCCTTGTGACCAATTATTTCTCTTTCGATAATTTCATGAGTACTCACTCGTTAAGGATATTATACATTCTCTTGTTTTATGACAAAAATTACTACATGTAAAATAGTAACCATTAAATTAATTATCATAACTTGTAGAATTAGGCTATTTGATAGGTATTTTGACATTCATGTCTTCAATATTTTTCTTCTCAACTTGAGGTGCCTTCATTTTGTCTTCTTTGAATCTAAGACCTATATTTTCACTTTCAAACTTCTATATGATCATGATATCATCTAAAGACTCAATCCTCTTGTCAAACTTCATAAAATTATTTAATTTGATATATACTTGATTCCATTTAGCTCTCAGATATTCTATCCCATTTTCATATCTATTACAATCTTCCTCTCTAACCTTTAGGCTTACTTCCATAATATCATTCTGGGTTTAAACTTGTTGGATGATCTCTTCATACTCTTTGGAGGTGTTTCACATACTTTCCTCAAACAATATGATCTTATCATCATATTCCTAAACTAATGACCTTAGTTTATTATTATTTTTCTTCATAATCTTTAATTCTTCTAGAATACCGATGAGTTCCACTTCAAGATCTACTTTAGCTTATTCATTGTCATAGTATTCTTCTTCATATGATTCTATATTAATCATGAGACCTTTCATATTTGAACAAAACTCATTTTTTGATTCTATGCATATGAATAAGGTTTCATTATTTTCATGCTCAGCTTCATTTTTTTCATCTTCACTACCAAATGTGTTTGAATCATTCACATCAGATGCACTATCTTCTTTGGTGTAGAATTTTTTTATTATTGAATTATCCTTCCCTTTCTTCATTATTATTTAATTATATCTTATTCTTTTTAAAATTATAGACCTTTATATTATCTTCATGAGGTTCATCATGTTATTCATTATGCTCAGATATGTCCTTGTCAGGACCTTTGGTTACAAAGTGACCAATCTTTACATATTTGAAGGGTAACTTACCCTTGCATTTTCCTAATCCAAATCTCATCTTACTAGTAAACATAGATATGATTCTATCATCACCAATTTATGAACATACCTCATAATTGACCTTCTTGGTCTTTGACTTATTTTTAACATTGAAAGTTGCTTCCTTCTTGAGAGGTCTTCCACCGTCTGTTCCCATCACATAGGTAGTCAAGATTCCATGAAGTTTATAAATATCTAGGTTATCCAAATCTTGGATTTATTTCACCTTAGACACCTTAAAGTTAAATTTAAAAGTTAGATATATCAATACCATTTGGAAAATAGTAGACTCTTTCACTTAGTCTCCCAATTCTCTAATTATGTTGACAACTTCATCAACTCTTAATAGATATGATGTTATGGATTCATCTTCAATCATCCTCATGGTTTAAAACTATCTTATATGGGTTTTAAACTTAGCCATTTTCACCTTGCTGTCTCCTTCATAGATGGTTTTTAATTTGTCCCATATATCTTAGACTAAAACATAATGCATTTCCCTTAATAGATTTGCCTATGATAGGACAAATAAAATGGCATTCATTACCTTCGAGTTATTTTTTCCATACTTCTTACCTACTTCATCTATAGGTGGAATATATCCATCTATACCTAACTATCAAACGTCATGTCCTTGTGACATCAAATATATATTAATTCTAACATTTTAGAAGGTATATTTAGATCCATTGAACAAGGGAGATTTACTTATAGATAAACCTCCTTGATCTCTATGACTAGTCATCTTTTCTTCTTAGGATCTCTTTTAGGATTTCAAGCCTATTCCAAAGGACCTAATCTGATACCACTTGTTGGAAACAATATGACTGAGAATGTTGGGGGGGGGGGTGAATCAATCTTTAAAATTTTTCACTCAATTCATCTTAACTATGTATGAATCATATTAACATGCATATACATATCAACAATCATAAATAGAAAAACATAAGAATATGAAACACATGAACACACCATATACATGGGAAACCCTCTTGGGGTATAAAACCCACTAATGAATCAAATGGACTTTAGTCCTATAAGACAAACATAAACATTTAGTTGAGAACCCACTCAACCTAGAGTACCACCCCTAATTTATCAAGCACCATCTCACTAAGGAACACCAAACTCTAATTTACCAAGCACATACTTAGATTTAGAAAGTTCCAACTTGAAATAAGGATCCAAACCCTAGATGAATCAACACCAAATAACCCACATTATTGTTTGATCACATTCATAAATATTAATTACTTATACAACAAATGATGAACAAATATTTATAAAACTTCTGTTAGATATTCATTATATTTTTTTGGTATAGATGACCTCCCTCCAATTTAAAATGATTTGTCATTTTTTTATCCTATTATTCTCTCACTTTGGTAACACACTCTTAGAATCACCTTTTCACTCTCTTTAAGCACATAGAAATAGGCCTAACTTTCTTGATTTTATATAAGTCATTTGATCATATTCTTCTAGGTCATTTATACATTCAAATAACTTATGTAGGCCATGAATATGTTAAATTATATTAGAGTAACATGCCATAGTCAGGAATAAACCACTAAAAGAGGTTGGTCATACATCAATTAGTCATCAGTCCTCATTTAGGCTTATGGAGACCTAATAGGCCGTCTCAACAACATGTTACCCTTTAATCTATTTAAAGCTTATCTAAACACTTGAAATGGAAGTAACACATCACACACAACTATAATATCCATTATAAACATTTTTTTTAGGTATAAAACACATTTTAATTCCAACTAGCATTTGAACCCTTCTTTAAATCACTGCTTATAAAAAAGGCCTATGCATATATAGAAACTCTACTTTAAAAAATTGAGGTATATACCTAATTTTGAAAAATACTTATGAAAAAAAAATTAACCTCATGACCTCAATGGAATCAAAAAATTCATATCATGCTTCAACTCAAGGAAAAAAGGCTCAAATACTTATCTATAATATGTTCACTTAAAACTACCAACTAACTCAAAAACATAATCGATAAAACATGAACATGTGATACATGATTAAATATAAATATATTAAAGGGATTTAAATTAATGAATAGGATATTAAAACATCCTTAGATTAACCTCAATAAATCAAATCATGATATCTAATAAGAACTATTGCTCTTAAAAACTAATCTTCTGACTTTCTCACTCACAAACTCAACTCAGCTAGATAATCCATTTTAGCTTCAATGATTCAACTAATTACACAAACTTATAAGATTTTTAAAATCATGGATAAATCATTAAATACATAAACAATGTCAACATACAGTTTAATGCATCACTCTTTCATGAAAACTCATCATTAAACATATTCTCTCTTCTATTTGATTTCTTCATTATCTGCATGATAGGGTCTATTCATCAACTGAACAACTTTGATCACTAAATTCACACATATGAGATATGGAAACTATCTATAATCCTTTATGATTAGAAACTATAAGTCTTACACTTTTATCTTCATCCACCTAAAAACTTTGACTTGGTTAATGTTGTCTACTATAACAAATCTCTAAAAGATAAACACTTTTTTTAATTGTATTCTCACTTACATGAGAAACCAATCACACCTAGAGATGCATGTGAATTTGAATTTAACCTCTAATCACTTGTATAATCATATCAAACTATTCTAAGATCTTTTACACAATATATTCAACATCAGGTTATAATCAAGGTTTTATGAGGGTTTAGACTAACCTTTAGTCTTAATGATCATTGATAAAACATAAATCCTCTTTCTAGAAACAAATTCTTTGAACTTTGAGATAGAACCCTTCCTTATCTACAATGAACATCTTAAGATCTCATGTAGTTGCTACACATTATAACAAGCATAAAGAAAACCTTCTCAAGTAGATATCTCTTCCTTTTATGCACTCATGAAACCTTGAAATACCTTTCAACCCCTTTCCTTTGAAAACCAAGTCCTAAAACGTCATGCACATACTTAAAACAATTGACCCACCTCTTTCAATGTTCATCTTCTCACTCACGACATGTGAACTGATCCTGTTACCTCATCTGACTACCACCTCTCTTTATTTTCTAAGCTTTGACATTCTAGCCACTATGTTGAATTCATTTTAGAACTCACTTATATTCTAATGCCTCTTATGTATTCTCAAAAAACATCAGATACTCACTCTTATTCAGATCTTCAACACAACTTATTCAAATATACTTACATAACTTTGGAGATTGAACATAGTATCTTTGGAGTACACAGATCTTCAAAGATGAACTTCTATAAATTTTTAGGGTCTTCAAATACCACCTCAAACAATATTTCTCATGCTCAAATACTATTAATTATTCTTTGGATCATTCTAATATTTCTATCAAATTTATAACTACTCACATAGAACTTTGGAACACATTACTTTAACTTCATATCTCACTCATTTCATTTTTACATCTACAAATACAATCTCACAAGGTCTATATAAAACATTAAAATAGGCTTTACATTTTCTATACTGATCTCAAGGCTTGATTGATCAATTATTTGCACAAGAACCTTTGACATTAACTATATTAGATTGACATCAATGACAGAACCATGCATCTTCATTAGAACCTTTGACATCAATGACAACATTAAATATCAAATCTCAACCTTTAATTACCATGCTCAATGACCTCTCCCTTAATCAATTTTAATTTCCAACATCCTCTACCAATGTTATCTAAAACACAAAAAATTCCTAATATCCAATTAATTATTTATTCTATTTAGGAATGGGATTCTTTAAGTCAACATCATGTTCCTCCTATATAGAGAGTTCTTACAAATAAAAAATTGTCTCTTTACTATTGTAACAAGTAAAATTAAATATTAAACAAAATTTTCCTCTGTTCCATCCTTAAGTCCCTCCAAATAAAAACCATTCTCAATAAGTATCATAACAATAAGTACCAGATAAATAATACAAATCTAATACAAGAGTTACTACTCTTGGTATGATAAATTATGTTAAAATTTCTCAATAATCTATGGTACCTCCTTTCAAGGGTCAAGGTGATCCACCTTTGACCACCCAACAAAATGTGCCTACTCCTCATTATGGTCCTGTCTTCCAAGATTTACAAGAGGTTAAATATATACTTTTAGTCATTCAATAGGTAATTAGAGTAATAAATTCAATCTTAATGATATATGTTCTTATCCATTTGACATGATCTATATTCAAGTACTTCTTCCATGTTATTTTTAGATTCCAAAGTTTTATAAATACAAAGGGAAAGGTGATCAAAATGAACATTTATAGGATATTTTTGTTACATGTCAAGAAGCTGCTAATAGTTTAATATGTTTTCCTACTTCCCTATAGTTTAACAAGGTAAGCATTAGAATGGATCCTTACTCTACCTAATAATTATATTAAGAACATTGACAACATGCCTGATAAAATTCATGCAACACTTCTATAATCTAGAAGATGGGTTAAATATGGTTGACTTATGTCAAGATAAACAAAGAGGAGGAGAAATCTTGGCCAATTATCTTCAACAATGGCACACATTGGCTAGTCAAATTCCACACAATCTCCTTGACAAGTAATTAATTTCTATGTTCATGAGCAATCTTAAATTTGATGTGGATTATAACCTCAAACTAAATTGTGCCAACACCTTTAAAGAAATCATTTCTAAAGGACTAGAAATTGAGAAAACATTAATCGATATGGGAATTATCAAAATTAACTCTCAAAACCAAACATAAAATAAAAATCAAGCACAAGCTTCCACACAAGCAAAAACAAGTACATTAGAGAATTCTATACCCTTTAATAGGAACAAAAAAGTTGTAAAATATGGATTGACTAAATCTAGACATGTGTAGATGGTGAAACCATTGCCTATCCAAACAAAACCCCTATTCAATAGCTCACTTTACAAAGCCCACCTCTAAGAATGGGTCATTATCATCATAAAATTTTTAGTGATCTAGGTGAGCGTATTGAGATGGTATTTCAAAAACCATTTTTAACCAACATGATAATTTTTTCAGTACCAAGACCTTTTCTTACAAATCAACCTAAGCTTGATTGGTATAAACACAATTATTTTTGTGACTATCATCAAGCTAAAAGACATACTAATCATAGATGTATATGAATTCATCACCTCATCAAAGAATTGATTGAAAATGGTGAAATATATTTGGATAATGTGGATATAACATTTAAACCAAATTTGGGTATCTATCCTAACCATTTTCCACACCATAACTCTAACAATCAAAATTAGAACTAATGTGAGGCCAACATACATAATCATGATAGGATTAAAAAGAATTAGTCACAATGATAGAATCATCAATAGTAGAAGAAAAATTAGGGTCAAGATACCCAAGTCAGATACAATATCATCACTTATGGCTAAAATGTTTTAGGTTGCATTATAAGTGGACATGTAGCTAACATTAAGATCAAACCACCTACCAATAGTGCCCATAGACCTATTATGTCCATTATTAGACTTTCATCTCCATTTTTTGGTAACCCTCATTTGGTTCCTAATATCCCTAATGGTAATAAACAACTAATATCTACCATACCAAGTTCTTATTCACTTTCATCTAATTATAGTAACCCTTTAACAAATTGAGATTACACAGTCATAACTTGATGTACAAAGGCTACCATTTAAGGTATTTTACCTTCTTCCAAACATCTTGTTCAGGTTTGTCTCCATAAAAATTATAATATAAGTACCCCCATAAATGATAAACCCTATGATATTATGGAATAATTATGTAAAACACCTATACATATTTCTATTTTAGATATCTTGCATAGGTATAAAATATATAAAAATATATTAAATACACTTCTGAGCTAGTCAAAGGTCCCAAGTGACATTGTGCCTAATAAATTTCAAGCTCTTATAATTCATTTAGATCCCATCCTAGTTCTTATCTTTGATCAAATGAACATGTCACCTCTTTGACATTTTCAAAATAACCCATTATACATAGAGTTTTTAATTACCTGCCACAAGATAAAAATAGTCCTCATAGATAATGGTTCAAGGCTCAACATTATATCTTTAAATTTGGTCAAATATTTGGGATATGCAACCAAATATATTCATCTATACATCATTACTATCAAGGCATATTATATTGAGGAATACAAATCTCAAGGTACCACTTGTTTACCATTTTTGATTAGGATCTTAATGCATGATACGATATGACATGTTCTAGACATTAAAATTATCATATAATTTTATCCTAGGGTGACCATGGACCTATGAAGTGTGTTCCATTACATCAACCCCTCACCAATGAATTAGGTTCTCCCGTTATAGGTTAGAAGTCACCATTCCTTATGACTTTCAACCATACTAGTTCTATAAGCATTTAGAGGTTGAATATGAGAGATATAACTATTGATTCAGCCTAGAGCCTATGCCCAAAAATGGGAAAGAGGTAATTTATTATCAATGATAATTTAATTGATCCAATCACACTTTCTTCCACTTCATCTACCCCACCTACAAAAATATCCAATCACTTCATTATTCAAAATAATGACATTAAATAATATAAAATTGGCAACACATTTCATATATCAAAATTACCTAAGATGTCAAAATCATATGGTAGGCCTCAAAATAAAATTCCCAAAATAGAATGGTGTAAGAATAAAAATTATCCTTAGACAAGACCATTGGTTTTTATCAGGGCAACTTCTAATAGATAAGATCATACAAAAGTTGATGATGATTTTTGGCTATGCAATGATGATTTTGATACTTGTTATCAAATTAAAAAATATATTATCCCTAAATAGATAACGGATCACCATTACAAAGTTAAATCCCTAAGGGTAATGTAATAATGAAGTACTCATCTAGTATCACTTTCTAAACACAAGGGAATTCAAGGCATTGGATACAAACTACTTGAGGGTGACCCCTTAGATCTCCTAAGTTACTTAGATTATCATCTAAATATGATAATGTTGATAGTGATATAGAGTCCTATTATAGAATTTATGATGGGTTGGCCACATATAACTTATTTAACCCTAATATTATCTATATAATTATTGATGTTCCATCACATTCCCCTTTTTTTGTCCATCATCCTCAATTAATTGACTAGGACCAACAAGAAGTATATGTACCATTGTATGATTTCAAAAATAATGAGGTAATATATTAGTTCATGGGCCTCAGAGACAGTGTATTATTTGATGATTGTATATAAGAACTTGTCATTATATTGGACACTACCACCTATTTTGGAGAGTAGGTGAACTTCTTTAGTCAAAAAGAAAAATAAAAATATAATCAAACATTGAGGTCCCAAAGTGAAAACCTCTTCAAGGCATATTTTGACCAGTGTAAAAGTAAAAATAAAGATGAGCTTAATGATGATCTATTTTAGGAACCATTGGATAGGGATGTTCACCCTCTCTCAAATGAATTCTTAACCTCTTGCCATTCTATAATCAGTTTAGAACAACAAAAAATGTTTAATCAAATTGATAAAAAATATAAGTATTCCTTTATAGAATGACCTTTACCAGATCTTGGGGATTCAAATTCTTCTTACTTGGGAGAACTCAACAAACTAATCAACCCACTAGATCAAGATTAAGAATGTTGTACCACTTTGTTGACTATTTTAGAATATGGTTCCCCACTTCTCATGAAAACCACCACTAAAGTTAATATTATAACACATGATGATCCCAAATGGATTGATATTAGATCATCCATCACTGAATAGGATTATGAGTCCTTGCTACCCTTCTTTAGGAATTCATAGACATTTTTTATTGGTGTTATTTAGACATTCTAGGCCAAGATGCCATGTTGGTTGTGCATCACCTTATTGTAAATATTGACTCTAATACAATAAAACATAAATTGAGAAAGTTGTACCCTTACATATTCATACTAGTCAAGAAAGAACTAGAGAAACTATTGGAGGTAGGATGCATTTGTTGATTAATTAGAGTGGATATCCAACATAGTTCAATTCAACAAAAATATATAAGGAATTTGCCTATGTACCAACTTTAAAGATATAAATACAGCATGTCCTAAGGATGACTTTCCTTTGCCTACTATTGATATGATTGTAGATTTCATGGTTGGGTATGAAATGCTATCTCTTATGGATGGTTTCTTTAGATATAACTAGATTAAGATCACCGTTTAATACCAAGTCAAAATAATGTTCACCACATAATGGGGAATGTTTTGTTATCATGTAATCCCTTTCATCCTCAAAAATGTTAATGCCATATAACATCATGCAATGACTATCATTTTTCATGACAAGATGTATGATATTATTGAGTATTATGTTGATGATATCCTAGGAAAATCCAAGACTAAATAAAGACATCTAGAGGTGTCATACAGAATATTTGAACGCCTTCATGAATAAAAAGTAAGGTTTAACTCTAAGAAATTTATCTTTATAATTACTTAAATAAAATTACTAGGATTCATCAAATCTTGCAGGGGCATTTAAGTTGATCTAGAAAAGATTAAAGATATTACTAAACTATCTCCACCTTTTAATTTAAAATAACTCACCATCTTACAATACAAGGTCCAATCTATCAAGCGGTTCTTATCTCAATTGGCATACTAGTGCCATCTTTTCACTCATATTTTTAACAAAGTCACAAAAATTTTATGGAATTTAGATTGTCAAAAGGCCCTTCAGGAGTAAAATGATTATCTGGGTAATCCACCAATTCTACCTTGACCTACATCTAAAAAGTCATTACTTCTCTACATTTTAGTTGGGAGCACTCCTGACACAACATAACAACTAGGGGAATAAAGTGTAGTGTACTCATTAAGCCAAACATTGATTGCATATAAACAGTGTTACGCATCCATTGAAAAATCTTGTTTATTAATGGTGTTTACATCTAAAAAATTGTGACACTACATGCTTAATAACAAGACCATAATCATTACCAAAGTGGACCCTCTCAAGTACCTAATTTCTAAGTCAATATTAACAGGTTGCATGACCAAATGGATAATTATTTTAAGTGAGGCTTATATCTATTATGTGCATAAAAATTTCATTAAGGGAAAATTTCTTGTTGATCAGTGTGCAGAATCACCCCTATTAGTACCAAGCCACTCATTTTCAATTTTCCTAATGAGTCTATCATGACTCTTGAGGACAATTTTTACGAACTAAAATAATGGACACTTTATTTTGATGATTCCTATACTTCCCAAGCATCTAGATTCAATATTATGTTCATAATACTACAAGGGGATCTTACTCCTAAGGCATTCCATATAAATTCAACTTGTACCAATAATATAGTAGAATATAAAGCACTTATTGTAGGATTTCATCTAGCAATGAAATGTAACACTAAGCATCTACATGTTAATGGAGATTCACAATTAATTATCAATAAGGAAATAAAGCAATACGATATAAAAGACAACAAAATCATTCCATAAAAAAATGGTGGATAATCTAATACAAAACTTTGATCACATTTACTTTAATAAGTATATTCCAAGGGATAACAATATGACTGCCAATGTAATGGTAACTATCAGCGCATTAATATCAATTTAAGACCATGTTACTTATTACCAATTTTGTATCGAACATATCTTGAGGCCAGTTCATAAACATCCATCATTTAAAATGGTATGCAAAATTTTTAGTCCTAATACACATTGGTATATTACAATATATTCCTACATCCATGATAAAAATATCCATCCTAACCTTTATCATAAAAATCAAAGACCTTTCATTCATAGTACCTATCATTATACCATACTTGGTACCACAGTCTATCTTAGAGTAAATAATAGAACTATGATTCATTTTTTAGCTTTGATAGGGTAAAAATTAGTGCTTAATGAAATACATAAAGAAATTTATGGGTCCCACACTAGAAGAGTAGTCCTTACTAAGAAAATCCTATATATAGGGTATTACTAGCCCATTATGGAACATGATTCTAATGCTTATGTTAAGAAGTGTGTGACATTTCAAAAGCATACTAATCTTATTCATAATCCAACTCAAGAATTGTATCCACTCACAACACCATGGCCATTTTCCATAAGAGAACTCAAATTCATAGACAAGATCAATCCAACTTATTTTAATGGCCATTAACATATCCTTACTTTAACTTAATAAATTACTATGTGGGTTGAATCCATTACCCTTAGTTACATTATACGTAACTAAATATCCAAGTTCATCCTAAACCACCTCATTTATGGCTTTTTCATTCCTTTTATTCTCATTTATGATAATAGAATCTCCTTTAATAATAAGGATATCAAATCCCTCTATGCCAAATAACAAATTACAAAAAAAAATTCCATTTGATTTTTACCTCAAATCAATAACCAGGTCAAAGCATCTAACAAAAAAATTGATGCAAATTCTTAAAAAGAAAATTAATTCTATTGGTCATGATTAGAATTTAAAATTATTCTTCACCCTTTATTCCTATCTTAAAAATTACCAAACTCTCATAGCAGCCACACCATATTTCCTAGTTTATGGTAATGAATCCATTTTACCTATCGAGGTTGAGTTCTCCTATTTGCACATTTCATTGAAAGGTATCATTGATGAATAAGAATACTGATTTTCTTGACCACAATATTTGGAGATACTTGATTAAATGTGGGTAGTAATAATGAATAATATCTAGACATATAATAATAGTTTGTGTCATAGCTATAATAAACATGTTAAACATAGAGACTTTGAGTTTGGTGACCTTGTTATGAAAGAGAGCCAAAATAATACCAATGTTTCTCATGAAAATATAGGAAATTTTGAAGCTAGTTGACTAGGACTATTCGTCATCATGGCTAATTATGGATATAGACCATGTATATTAGCTAAAATAGGAGGAATTGGACAAGCCTATGAATATTACATCTCTCAAATATTTATATGCTTGATCATCTTGAACATTATTTATGAGGACCCCTATTTGGGGGAACAACCATTGAACACTTTCCCTTCATCCCATTTTTTAAATATGTATCAGTTCCTATTTGATCTAATTCCCTTGATCTAGTACCAATATTGATCTTGATTCTATTTCAGAGGTACCACATATGGTTTTAGATGCTATATTTAGAGAAAGTGTCTATTAGAATATTCATATTTAATCATCATCAACACATCTTTGAAGGCAATAACTCAACACACATATGCATGAATGTCTTGATTGATGGTTCTTGAAAGTTGTATCTTATTTTTTACTTATCCTTTGTGAATATTTATTGATCCCTATATCTATTCCTTTACCACATGTGCCATTCAAATGCCATTTATGTTTCTAACACTACTAATAATTTATACTAATTTCTACTCAGGTAGAACTACATCGAACTAAGCTCTATTTAGACTATGTAGGCAACGCTTAATTTTTTAGGTTAAACTAGTCATTCTTTAAGTAACTCTATCAATATTTTATGATTTAACCCATTCTTTATCTAGGAATCATCTATTGAGTTGAGATTCCAAAAAATCCTAAAAAAAATTAAACCCCAAAAATAGCCTAAAAATCAAAAGGTTTTAAAATCTCCTTAAAAAATATTAAGGTAGGAAATTTGTACTTGATTTATCATACTTTTCACTAGTGGCTTTACCTCTATTATGGGTTGTGTGGTTTACCATATTTATCAAGTCAAATCAGCCATTCTTATTACTATTCCTGATTTTTGTTAAATGTTTTAGTTCTTTTGTGAGTTTACACATCCTATTATTCCTATATAATCAATTTATTACTTGTCATCATTACACTGATAGGTGTTCCTACAATGGCATCTAGGGGAAGTGGTTGGGATCCTGTAATAGCATGATAATGTTAGTGTTTAATTATTTGAAAGTTGATATTATAAAATTAAAAAAATTAATTATATCAAAGTTGACATGAATAAATAAAAAATAAAACAATAAACTTGATTATTTAAATATATAAAAAGCATATAAATACAAATAAATTTAAACTAAAAAATAAACAAAAATCAAAAGTAAAATGAGATAAATAAAAATCAAAGAAGAGTAAAAAAGGAGTAAATTGAATTGCATAGATAAAAATACAAACTTTTTACATTTGATATTTTAAAGATTACTTCTTTTCTCATTATTTTTCTTGTACAACTTCCCTAATACCTTTTAGTGTGAAATTGATTTCCAATTGATTGGTTAAAAACATTACCATAACATAATAAATAAATAGATAATATACACATAATCATAACTAACATGTATGTAATATATAGATTTTACCACATCATATTTATAAATAATCCTAATAATGAAATTGTAAAAATAATTAATATATAGGTGATATATTGAAATGACCCCAAAAAAAATGAGTGTCTCCTTATTTAGAGTATAACCAGAGTTATGAATATAGTTCACTATGAATAATTAGGATTTGTGTAATGCACCCATAACCCATAACCATAGTTACACATGTACAATTCTCTTAATTAAGGTGATTACCCCTAGAGGATTTTATGAGGAAGATTATTACTCTAATAAATGCATGCAACTCAAGGTGTACGGTCATGAAATCCATAACTATAAGCCATGAAATGAATATGAATAGACATCATCCTAATAGGACCATCTAGATATCCTTACCCTATATAAGAGACTCACACCTACGTAAATGAGGTCATTGATTTAAGTACAAATTTTTTTCCTCATCCGAGATAATTAGAAAGATCATTATGTATCAGTCATTAAAAAATGTAATCATTATTAAAGGAGAAGATAATGCTAAAATGGTTTTCTAATTTCCTTCATTACTATTCCATTATTCAAGTAATTAGAACATAAATATTGCTTTTAAAAGACAAGACTTATAATACAAAAGAATCATTGCACCAACAAATTCAAGTCTTAACCATCATTAGATCAACTAAGACAAGGCATTATTATATCAATCTAAAAAAATATATAAGCTTCCAAGGATGTCCTTACTCATTAAACTTAATATATATAAGAGACATGTAGTGCTACTATCCTATATGGATATTTATAACAAGATCTCATAAATTTATAGATCATTACATCATATTTAATATTTACACTTAATTTTAGACACAAGTTAGAATATGATTTAATTATATTCTCATGCCTTAATCAATTTAAGTAAATCAAAACTTACAATATATATATGAATGACTACAACATCAAGTTCTTTAACACAACTTTAAAGAAATAATTAATTATGTAACCATTTCCTTTAAATTTCATGAATGTCAATCACTTGATTCAAGCATTCAAAGTTTCACATTCACACACTCCTTTATAATTATATTGGAATGAATTAAACTTATTTATATATCAACAACCTTCCTATTAAAAATTAAAAATCATTTACTATGCATAATCTATGCTCAAGAAACTCATGTAATAGCATTATACTATATCTACCCCATAGGGCCACTTACCAACACCAATGGTAATGTAATTGACTCTAATAAGAACTTATTATATATATATATATATATATATATATATATATATATATATATATATATATATATATATATATATATATATATATATATATATATATATATATATATATATAATAAAACCATGCAAATAACAAAATCAACCAATTACATAGCTCAGAAATTAAATTTCAACACACTAGAAATTCATACATCCAGCTAATAAATAACTCAAGTTCATTTTAACTTCGTTGTAGCTTATTAGATTTTTTGTTTCAGCATACCACCAATTTTATCAAACCAATAAAAAGGATTTGTTTGCATCCACTAACCATATTATAAATAATATATGATTATCATTGAATAATGCCACAATAATAAGATAATGATGAACTGAAAATGACTCAGTCATGACAATTAAGGACACTCAACTAATACCTATATAATGTCATTGGCATAATTAAGGAAGTATAAAAAGATTTAATAACCTTTTACATTCAAGTGGATGATATAGGGTTAAAAAAAAAAAAACTCCCAAGATCATGTTGTAGTAATAATATCTAATTACTATAGCATATTTCACCTTTTAAATAACAAAATATAGTTATATTAAAACTCGATTTTCTTTCTTAATACTTAAGAAAAACTAATTCAAATATGCATTTCAAAAGATAAAAGATAATAAATCCTAAAAATAATTTTTGATATAACTCTATGAGTTATGAGCAATAAATACTTTAATTTTGAGTTTATATGAAGAATGCAACATATTATTTTAAATTTACAAAAGGTTGTTGTAGGAATAATAAATAGAAAGAGTAGTCTTTAAAAATGCTATAAGAAATCATTTAATAATTTTAAATAAGTAATAATAATTCCAAACACATCAGGCAACTCCATAATTAAATAACATCCACCAAATGACCCACACACTACCCCGACCCATCCTATGAACCCCATAATCGGTGGACCTCACCATCCCAATCATCAATTGGGTGGTGGATTAAGGCATTCAAGATTTAGGTGAAGGTGTGAGCAAGATATTTTTATCCATCATTGATAAATTTATAGTGGTTATAGAATACCATCAAAAATGATAATCTCAACATTATGTACTAATAGAGCTAATAACACTACAACAAAACTTCACAAGTTGCACTTATAAAAATGGTCTTGCCAAATCTATCAAGCATCCAACATAAAATAAAACACCCACATCTGTATTTTTTTATTAAAAACAACTTAACAAGATCAATAATTTTTTAACTCAAGAAAGTAAAATGTAAGACTTAAAATAAGGGAAAACAACACCTTTACACCAATACTTCAAAATACACCAAAATCTAAGCAAAATAAGTCAAAATAAAAAGATACAAGCTTGACTATCATGCCATATTTTTGTAATAAAGACCAATAAGGTCAAATAAATAATAAAAACCTAGTCACTGTAAAATAATTATAGTAGAAAAGAAACCCCCATGTGGCCATTAAATAATCATAATAAACAAAAAGAAAACACCTGACATGCCATTTTAAGGCAACACTTCTAGCTATAAATAAAATAAATATCTAGGGCTTTTAATACCCTTTCCCCAAATACGTTTCAATAATAAAGTTGATTTTTAAATCCTGTACACCTAGTACATTATTAACCCACATCCAAATATGAAACCCCAACATTAAACTAATTTTAAACTAAAACAAAATAGTTTTGTGAGATTTTGACTATTTTTTTAGAGACTTATAGGTTTATGGAGAAGTCTCATGACTTCCTCTTAAACCAGTAATTATTTTTCTAAATTTAAACTATTATAAAGAATCAATCCAACCCTACACGTCCATATAAATACAAAACTCTATCAAGAATAAAAAAATCACTTACTTGGCACAAATCTACCCTATGAAGAATAAAATAAAATTCTCCTTGGTTACCCTTCACAAAAACAAAAATCTTGCCCATATCCATCCATTTCTTCCATGGCTTGTTCTCTTTTTTTTATTCTTCCTAGGGACATTTTTTTCTAAGCTATTAAAGCCTGATGGAATAAATTTTGATCCTCCATAACTCTCTATAGCCACCAATTTCCCTCTAAGGTTTCTCTATAATCCAACACATCAAATGACATTTTTCCCAAGTAAAACAGTTGATTACCTTTCTTAGGTGAAGGGATAATCTCTAAGGCCATAATTTACCCTAATCATTAAACTTCTATTTTTCCTTTCCTTTATCTATTTATTTATAAATATATATATTTTATTTTTTTCTTTAACTATAATGCATGACCAAAGTCCACAGCGTATTTTATGGCCATCATGATCTAACAAGAATTTATTTAAGCATGGTTACTTCTGACCCTTAGAGTTATTAAATCAAGACCATTATGGAGTCTTGATCCATTATAATGCATGTCATTAACCTGTGTGAGGCCTCTTGGTAATAAAACCAAGACAAAAAGACTTAGATTAAATAATTTTAATCACAATATGATCTATAGTGGGCAATGAGTTAACATTCCCAATATGATATTAATGTATTGATCCCCTTAGTGACGCGAATAAAGAAAATATATAGTTGAGAGAAAAAGTAACTTATCACTAAGCCAACACATAAAAGACATTAATCAAATAAAATAATAAAAATTAAATGTGGACACATTAATACTCAAGTAATATAAAAAGACCCAAATATCAATCAAGCTTAAATAAATAAATTAAGACAAAAAGAGAAACATTAGGCATGTTGTAACTTCTTAATTACCAGAGGGCTCTTTAATATTATATTTCTTATCTAGTGCTGGTGTTATCCACCTTCTCACTACCTCCACATTATTATTCCAACTATTGAAATCCACTACCAGCCTAGCTCATGTACCTATGAGCCCTATAGCCACTAAAACATGGCATCAACAATATCTATTCTACATGAAAAACATGTATACATATAAATTTGAATTGAATAATCATCACAATATAAGACTACATTGATGGCAAATTAATACAAAAGATCAAAGTATGTTCTTATAGTATAACATAAAATCAAGATCTATATGTAAGCATCAGATGATCAGTACTCAAAAATATGTTAATACATCTAATAATGTCTATAAAAAAATGTCAAATAATATATATATATATATATATATATATATATATATATATATATATATATATAATTAACTTACAAGTAATGTATAGATTTTACTCTAAGTAATATATAGATTTTACAACATCATATTTATAAATAATCATAACAATGAAATTGTAAAAATAAATTATCAAAAAAATATTAGCATATTATAATAAATAAATATATTTTGTTTTTACTCATGTTTATATATATATATATATATATATATATATATATATAGGTAGTCATAATAATAAAATTTTAATAATAAATTATCATTAAAAATATCAACACGTGATAATTAATAAATAAATAATCACAACTAATTTATAAACTATATATATATATATATATATATATATATATATATATATATATTACCACATCATATTTATAAACAATCATAACAATAAATTTTTAAAAAAAATTATCATAAAAAATATTACATCATAATCAACTAGCATACATATCTTAAATAAATCAATGTAAAATACACCAATAGATATCAATTTTGAGGAACCTATATCATAATGAATTGTGAGTAGCTTGAGAATGATATATATCAATGTGTGTGTGTATATATATACTATAGTTTTTATTCTATCCCATATCCCTAGGAGAACTACATTTGGCCTAAGGTTCATGTTAGATCTAGTGTACATGGGACTATGTAGGTAGCATTCAGTTTCCTAGCTCATTTGGATTTAGATCATCCATCCCTTCTTATTATTTTATCCCCCCCTCCTATTCTAAGTTACTATTTGGTATTAAAAATAATTTCCAAAGCATAATGCTTAATGATCACACATGCACAAATGGTTGACTAATTACTTATTCACTTTTTATTGGTGTGTTTACCTAACATTGTTTATATTTTATTATTATTAATGCATTTTTTAGCTAAGTAACTCAAATTTTTATGTTTATTTTATTTCAATTTGTATTTACTTGCTTATTTGCATTGCTTATTTATTTTTGGGCACCTTTACTCAGTCCACTTAACTAGCATGGTCATCAACATGGTGTTTCTTGGTACACAGTTGAACATGAGTTTATCCCTTAACATTCATTAGCATTATAATCATGCTTTTTATCATTGGTTCTTTGTTGACCATTATTTATTGGATTGGGGGTTCATCTTTATGGACATTATAGTAAGGTCATTATGGTGTTTTTATACCATGGTGCATACTATTTTATGTTATAAAAAAAATCTAGATCTAGGACTCTACTCACCAATGCTACAACACAAATTATCCTTGTTTAATAAATCCACATAAATTAACCCACTATAACTAATTTATATTCTCGTCATGATATATATGAGCATATAGGAGAGTTATATCAACATGCTTCTAAATGAATTGCATAATTCTTCAAGTGTTATTATTCATCTATTTCTTCACATCCTAGATGAATGTATGATCAAAATTTTCCCTACTGAGGAAAACCATTTTAACCCAATTGTCACTCAAATACTATATACTCGTGAAAAAAAATTATTAACCTAGACCACCTTGTTTGGGCCCTGTACCTTTATTATTTCCTACTAAGGAAAATTATTCTCAATGTGGACTAACTTAATTAGGGAATGTATCATCACTCTTCCCTATTGAGGAAAATTATTCTAATTCCAAACCTATAGATTTTACCCAATTTTGGGGTAGGTCAAACTATGCTACTTATTTTGGGATGCATCCTTCCTACTTCCATATCTTTTTCAAGAGCCCATCCATCTCTTTCATCCTTACATGTCCTCTCTATGGGGCATCATGGGATATCAATTATTTATTTGTTTAAATGCTTTATTTTATTTTTTTTAAAAGAGGGTAAAAACTTTATTAAACTTAAAACAATAGATTACAAAAGTGTCCAAACAGCCCAAAAGACAAGCAAACGAAAAACAACATCCTCAAACCTCAACTCCACCAATATCTCCATCAAGAATGGGTTCCAATTCCTAACATAAATTTCTAGGCAACTGCTCCCATTCATCCACCTTGCAGCCTTATCCCTCTTTCGATGCCCATTTCACCAAATAATTAGCCACCTTATTCCACTCCCATGGAATGTGGGCATAGGATACCGACTCCATGCACGAACTCACCTGTAAAATTTGTTGCACTATCATGGCTAACTACCAGCTCACATCAAAAAAATTCCTTTCCAAGATCAAGTTAATGACGACCTGAGAATCAACTTCGTAGATCACCCTCCGCTAACCCAAAGCATAAGCTCTCCTCAAAGCATATAGGATTGCCAAACCTTCCATCTTATTAACCGTCTACACTCCCTGATATGCCGAGAAAATAAAAACCATCAATCCCAAAAAATCCTTAGCAATCCCACCAATCCTAGCCTCTCCTGGGTTGCCCCTAGATGACCCATCCGTATTAATTTTCAAAAGCCCATTAGGTGGAGGTGTCCACTTCCCCAACTGTTGAACTTTTTGCTACTCCTATGTACCATGTCTGACACAAGTCGAGATCGGAGATAACTCTCTTATGCCAAATCATTCCAACACCTTAGCGTCCCCTTTCTTAAATGGTAGCATAACCTCACTATTTGCTTCAATATATTCCTGGATCATTCCTTTAATTCTACTCCAGACCTGTTGAGTCACCAATTTTTCCTCCTTAAAAATCCTCTGAATTCTTTCTAACCAAACTTACCAAAGTAGGAAAATAGGGCCAGTGTACCACGCATCCTACAAGAAGGAAGTCAAAGAAGGGGGACGGCCCACTCTAGACCAAAAATCTACCAAAGAGATAGCATGGATGCACGGGCATTGCCATGTGTCCCACCAAAAGTGCCACAAATGAAGAGTGAAGGGACAGTGAAAGAAAATGTGAGAGGAGTCTTCCTCCTCTCTATTATAGAGAACACATCTTGAAGGACTAACAAATCCCCACTTCCAAATCTTGTCCTATGTCAAACATTTGTTCCACACTAAAGTCCATGTAAAATAGTTACACTTTAGCCATGAAAAACCATTCCAAACATTCTTCCACCACTAAACTTCCCCTCTATCCTCATACTACTAGGAAATCAACTCCTGATAGCCATAAGACACTGTATACTTCCCCTTGGGGTTCGGGGACTAGGCTAACACATCATTTTCCATAAGTGCATTGCAACTACGTCGAGACAGAATATTCTGTAGGTCCGCACACTCTACCTCCAAACAAAGAATCGACCACTCTTTTGAGGACTTCCATCTGGCAACCACCACCTACCTCTAAAAGGAAAGGGATTTAAAGTTGCACACCCTTTTCCATTCAACTTCACAAAACCTCTTGGCCAGAGTACTCAGCTAAGGATATTAGCAAATTTTAAGAGGGAAACCATCCCACGAGTCATGCCAAAATTGGACCTCCACGCCACTCTTGCATATCCAAAAAAGACCCCTCTTAATCATCATGGCTCCTTTCCTGAGAGTCACCCAAATCACCGAGCATTTACCAACCAAATCATACCATGGAATATCCCTCTAGGGAATCCCAAAAAAATACTTGTGTGACAACACTCTAGCCCACAGCCGATCTTGCTCTATGCACCAACACCAGTATAGTTTGGCAGCCAAATCAGTACTAGATAACACAGACTATCATAATCCTAGCTTACCAAACCTCTTTGGGCTACAAACCATCTCCCACTTAGTTAGGCTCCACTTGGTCGAAGATAAATTCCTAGCCCATAAAAACTATCTTCTTAAGGAATCCAAGTCCTTAACAAAGTTCATTGGTGCCACCTAGATGATACACTTGTAGATAGGAAGAGCCTGCATCACTGATTGAATCAGTTGAACCTAACCCACAAAGGATAACCAATGGTGGGTCTAATGATTCACCTTGTCCTAGAATTTGTCTAAGATCACCTACCACGACTCCCTAGCCAATTAGCCAGCAGAGATAGGAATCTTGAGATAAAGCGGTGGGAGACTCCCAATTTGGAACCTGAGGATAAGAGCCACTCTTCACTGTATGGTTGAAGGAGTGTTAAAGAAAAAAATAGATCATTTTCCCTCATTAATTACCTATCTAGAGGCCACAAGGTAAACATCTAGGGTCTTGCGTATGTTAGACACCTCCCTAATAGTAGCCTTGCCCATCAAAGCCACATCATCCACAAACTGAAGATGGGATTGTATAGGGATTTCCCCTCCCCACTGCCAACCCTGAATAGCACCATCACCCATAATTATTTTGATCAATCAACCCAAGCATTCTCCCAATAGAAGAAATAAGTAAGGAGAAAGAGGGTCACCTTGTCTCAATCCACGAGAAGCCCCAAAGAGATTAGAGTGCTCACCATTAATTAGAACTGAAAAGGAGGTTGAGTTCACACAACTCAAAACCCAATGAATCTAATCCTCTACAAAACCAAAGGCACCCAAGACCTTCTAGAAGAAGGACCACCAAACTCTATCATAGGCCTTTGACATATCCAGCTTGATAAACATTACCTTCTCATTGGACTGGGTCATGGAATGTATAGTCTCAATAGCCATCACCACCCCATCCAAAATTTGTTGGCCCTCTACAAAGCCACCTTGCTCCTTTGAGATAAGTGTAGGTAGCCACTTTTTTAACCTCTTAGTGATCAGCTTAGAAATAATTTTATAAGTGACATTGTAGAGAGAAATGGGCCTAAAAAGACTCAGCCTATCAGCCCCTACACCCTTAGGAATGAGAGCCAGGAAGGTGGAGTTCAAAGCTCAAAGCATTTACTTGTTCCTCTGGGATTCTTGAACAATAGCTAGGAGGTCAAATTTAATAATTTCCTAAAATTCTTAGAAGAACTCAATCAAAAAGCCATCTAAACCAGGCAGCTTTCCCTTTTGCATCATAAAGGCTATCCTCCTTAACTCCTCCAAGGATATATCCTTCATCAAATACTCATTCATATCCCTGGTCACCAAAGAGTGAATACAAGACAAAATCTAGACCTCTTTAGCTGAGTCCCCCTACAGTTCCTCTTTGAATAACAAAGCAAAATACTACACTTCCTCGTTAATGATACCCTGTGTAGAAGAAATAGTCTCCCCACTATCCAACACCAAAGAAGTAATCCCCATGCCATGATGTCTAGCACAAACTAAATTGAAGAAGAAGGCTATGTTCTTATCCCATTCTCTAAGCCATTTGATCCAAGCCTTTTGTTTCCAAAAGATTTCCTCCCTTAGTTCCCATTCCTCTAAAGCTTTTAAGGCCCTAGCTTCCTCCCTTAGCAAAACCTCAGTCATTCCCACACCCTGAATGATTTTGGTAATGACATTCAGCTCCATCTGCACCTCATTTTTCTTTTGGAAAATGTTCCCAAAACTTTGTCAGTTCCACTTTTTAAGCTAGTACTTGATGAATTGGAGAAGCTTAACAAAAGTATACATTGTTATTCCTACAGCAAGCCTGTCCCTCCTCCACCAATCTGCCACTCATCCAAAAAGGTCTGGGTCCTTGAACCACATAAGCTAAAACCTGAAAGGCACCTTCAGAGGCTAATGGGTAGAAGAAATGACCAATTTTATTGGCCAGTGGTCTAAGCCCCTCAAATCAAGAATCTCAAGGTAGGAAGACCATGAACCCCCCACCCAATAATAGGAGGTCATGAATCTATCTATGCATCTGCAATGCACTTGTCCCCCACTCTTCGATTGTTCTAGGTAAAGCATCCATTGATCAACTTAACATCCACTAAATTGAGTGCCTCAATATTATCTTGGAGTAGGAGAGAAGAAGGTTCCAATCATGCATTACCTCCTTTCTTCTTCATTAAATCAAGAATAGCATTAAAGTCTCCTGCCACAATTCAAGGCAAATAGGGAAATAATTGATGAAGAAAGTGGATGTTTTTCCAAGCAAGAAATTTACCTTGTAAATCTATAGGAACATAAACATTGGAAAAAAGGACTAATTCACCCGACTCCATACATGAAGCCACCATAGATAAAGAGGATCTAAAGGAAATCTAGGAAATAGGTTGGATCTTGCATGGATTCCAGAAACAATCCATGCCCCCTAAAGATCCATGAGCTCCAATGCACTGCCATGAACCATACCTCCATAACTTAGTTGCAATATTACTTATATCATCCACAGAAACTTTTGTTTCTTGAAGAAAGAGAATATCAGGTACTTGACATCTAACTAATTCCCTAACGGCCTTTTGTTTGGGACTGTTATTTAGTCCCCTTACATTCCATGAGATAATGATCATTTCAGAGGAGTTAAGAAGTGTGAGTCTAAGGTCTTAACTGCACTAGACACCACCAAGGTCTCCCCAATCATCTTGATTCTATCTGTGTCCTTCTTGCACCCCACTTTAGTACTTTTTTTAATGTCCCTTTCTTTCCCTCCCTCTGGAGAATACCCATGTGAGGAGAACATTTTCCTTTCTTATCTACTTCTATCCACACAACCCTTGCCAATGGGTATAGGTCCTCTCCATTCTTTTTGAGGTCCCTATCTATCACCTCCCCCCCAATTCCTCTATCTACCCCTCAACAGCCATGGGTAAGGTCAACTCTTCTTAAAGAACCACCAGAAGATTGGTTGAATTAATCTCTGGTACTGAACCTCCCATGAACTGCTCCACACTCCTTAATCCTATATTTACTTCTTGTTGGCCCAACTCATCCAATATTTCAAACCTGTTGAAAGATTCATCATCATGCCTCTCCCTAAGGGTCCTCTTCTGGCCCTTGTTATGGCTTTGAACTTTCACCTGTAAAAAACCTTCAGCATCCCTGCACTCCCTAACCCCTGATTTCTTCCCTTTATCAGTGCTAAGAATGCTGCTAGGTGGCAGTTGGGGATGTTGCTCCATTGGCTTAGCCTTCAGACATTTGTGCACCAAGTGTCCATACTCATGGCAAAGGTGACACCTAAAGGGAAGGGTCTCATAGTCCAATTATTGCACCCAGGAGTATGAACCCACACTCATCTCCAGTGCATCAAGAAATGGTTTGCTCAAATCAATTTCCACACAAATTCAGGCAAAAGTCATGGCTTTATTACCTAAAGTCTAAGTTGAAGACCCCACCAACCTTCCAATTGTCAAAGCTAACATCAAGAGAACATCCTCACAATAGCATTCAATAAGAAGTCTGGGGAGCCTAACCCATACTGAAACCTGAGTTGGTAATTCCTTAGAAGGATTAAACCCATCATGCCAAGGTTTAATAAAAAGTCTGACCTGATTGTAAAAGTATGGCCCTCCCTCAAAAACCCTATTGCAGTCAGCCAGGCATACAAATGTGACCATGAAGTAGTTATTTGCCAATAACTTGACCTCCATTTCTCCCTCTGGCCCCCACACTAGCCTAGCCCAACCCTCCAAAAACTGAAGGGAAACTTTCAAACCCAAAAACTTGTAATACAAAGAATGCTTGGAATAATATTCCACATCCTTCAAAATCATATCAAAAGGAATTACCAGTTTAGGCCATTCCTTGCATTTCTCTAGGCATCCATTAATATTCATAATCTTAGATCCCCCAGGCAAGCTCCATTCCATTGCTCATGGATTCTAGGAAGAAAACTCCTGACCAACCATTTTACCTTGCTGCTCCTGCCTGTTCATGCCCATAGCTGCACTAAAACTTTTGCCAAGCATAGTTTTTAAAGGCTCCTCTTGAGCCATGATCATGCCCTCCTTGGTTTAGCATGACCCTGTGATGCCTCTACTCGATGCCTCTACTTGATGCCACTCCCTCACTCCCCCAAACTACACCTATGCACACCAACCCACCACTTTGAATAGGCTAAGGCACGAGTGCCCTAGCTCGGCTGCCACCTACACACATACAGCCCATCATTCTAATCAAATAATTAGGTCTAATGCATGTTCAACCTTTAAATTCTTTATTTTATTCTTAACATTATTTTTTATTATTTGAAAAAATGTTACTATGCCTAATGTCATGCTTTATTTTATTATTTTTTATTAATTGTCATGCACTATTGGTTGAAAACATCAATTTATTAGGCCATAATATGACTAGGGATGAATCAGTGAGAGGTTATCATTATGTACAAGGTATTACCCCAAATAGGGAAGTGTTAATTCCATTCTATGAATTTACATCAATTTTTTTGAAATTAAAAAATCTTAATCATATTAATTTAACTAGTTAAATCCAATTAAAATCTTAAGTGAAAAATCCATGTTGAATTAATGAATATATAATTTCTAAAATTAAATTTTAATAAATGGCAAGAAGCATGTTGTCATTAGTCTCAATGTCAAAAATTATAAATATCAACATAAATGAGATAAATATTAGGAATGTTGATTCATGTTTCATAAATACAACCTCTTTCCCAAAACATAAATGCATTCAACCTCCCAACCTTAACCAATGCTTAACCACACATAGGTTGAAGTCTATTGGAAAGTTATAAAATACAAGGTTCTCACTTAGTTTCAACCAATCTTCTCAATACAAACTCACCATGTATAATTGTGACATAAAGATTCATCATCATTTTGTGTGCCAATCCAAACCACAAGTGAATAATGGGAGATTCTACCCATGAAACACTAACATCACTAAAGATAAATTGTTTAGAAACTAAGCCAAAATAAGATTATATGATGATTATCAAGAAATGCTCATCATAAAATGTAAAAATTATTATTTTATATTATTTTTGGTTATTTATTTATTAGTCATTTACTCACCCAAGTACATAGGCTTAGAATGTTAGTTATCTTTGATCTATTTTTATTTTGTGCACTTACGATTCCTATGATATAATTTCATCCAAGTGGGATTAATATATACATAAGCATATGAGATTTGTTTTTTAGATTATGTAAGGAATTACTATGTTGTTATAATATATTTTTTTTAATTTTGGTTTGTACAACTAAACAAGGCTTGTGACACTATTTTTTTAAAAAGTTTTTGTTGTTCTTAAATTTGAAATTAATATGATTGTTTGTTTAAATTTAAATGTTGGAAGTAAATAAATGACAAAAATTAAAATAAGTGGAAATAAAACCTATTTTCTTCATTTTTCAATGATTTTTAAATGCATGAAAAGAGAGAAGAAGATATCTACCCTATTGTGCAAGATGCTAATTTTTCCTAGCTTTGTCTAAACATAATATAAGTGAGTGTGTTTTATAATTTCTTTATTGATTGAAGATATGTTTATAATATGAATTATATGTATATTTATATGTATACGTATATGTATATGAAAAAAATTCAAGAAATAATCTATCCTAAAACAACAATACTCTAATTGTTTTACATTTTTATTGCAAACCAACAAACTAAGCTATTTTTCCAAATTTCTTAGTTATTGCATGCATGTTTTGAATGATTTATTTATAAATAAGCAATAAATATAAATTATAATCTTAATATTTATATGAATAATAAAATATTTCAAATTAATCTAAAACAATGAGGAAATCATAAAAAAGAAAGCCTCTTGTTTACCTAGAGTTGATTTAGGGTTTTATTGCATTCTATTTAATTATTTTTAGAGAAACGGATCTTGTTTTGAGTCTAAAACCTAACTAGTATGTTATCTATAAGTGAATTAATTATTTCATAAATTATTCCAAATGTTTGATTGAAAGATTTTTTTTTCTAATGATAGTAAATTTATTGAGAGGGATGCAAAATAAAAAATCTATCTACTATTCTTTTTATATAGTAAAGAAGGGAAAAGGAAGGGAATTATTTATCCTATGAAATTTAATTTTTTTTAAAAACAAATATTTAATATAAAATTGTAATGAATAATAATATACTATAATAAAATAAATAAATCTAAACTAATAACCCCAAACTTGATCTTGATGTAGACTAGCTAGAGGAAAGAAATTTGTGGCACTGTGGTCCTTAGTATATTGGATCCTTTTGATCAAATTAATATACAAGTAAATCTCAAAAAAATATATTATATAAATTAATGTCATAAATTGGATAAGAATAGAAGATACACAAATCCAAATAAGGAATAATTGACTATAACTAATTGGAGACACCATTTCTAAAGACTAGTTTGCAATAATAATAGCTCTCCATATCTATAATTGTGTAGTCAAACATGAAATAAATAAAATAAAATATCCAAATAAATTGTTCTAGGATGTGTCTATAAAGGATTAAAAATTATTGATCTTATAATTCAAGTTTTAATATCTAAAATCAAACCAAAATTATCTTACTTCTAGAAGACAAATGGAGCTTGCATGGATTTTATCTAAGTGGAATTGGGACTTGAACTTAAGAGGGTCTTAAAATGAATAAAAATAGAAGATGTATTGTGTTGGGCATGATTGGAGTAAAAGTAGGATGGATAAATAAAGAAAAATGATAGTAATCATGGAAAATGCATAAAGTAATAAATCATAAAAGCTAAATTTGAAAGACAAAACAACATTGATAGAACCACCCCTGTTATAGGGATGACACTTATAGGGATAAAACCACCATTACATATTACAAATTAACCTTAATTTTAATAGAAAAACACCATTTTAGGATGGAAACACCGTGGTAGTTTACAAAACTTCCATGATGAACCCATCACTAATGTGGTAGTTTTGTAACCTCATAGGGTAGTTCCATCCCTTGAAAGCATAGTTCCATCACTAATGACATTTTTTTTAAAATAGGTTGAGGGGAGTTAAAAAGGGCAAAAAATTGGGATTTGGGAGACCCAAGAGAGAAGGAAGAAAAAAAGGATATTATTTTAGATATTTCTCATTTGATAATTATTAGAAGGTAACTACATCATCATCAGACCCATTGTGTCATGAATATCACACCATGCAAAAATTAGGTGCATACAGTCATCAATTTTTAAAGTGAAGGATTGGTCACCACCTATTGGGGTGGAAAAGTATTAGCAACTTGATGTTGTGACTTAGGAATATTTATAATTTGTTGTTATCAAGTGTTAGAAATGTTGGAAGAAATGATTTGTTAGTTAGAGAAATATTTTGTTGGATATTTGATAACACTTGATTTGTATTGGGATGAATTAGTTGATAGTTATTAGCCACTTACTAGAAATAATCCCCAATGGAATTATAATTAAGATTAGGCAAAATATTACTTTTTGGTATAGATGTGTTAAACAAGCCCATGACTAAGGTGTTATTAAGAAATAGATTGATATTGGATGTTGGGTGGACTATAAACTCTTATTTTAGTTTTTTTTGGTTGATTCATCTCTATAATTAATACTTTTTGCATATCAAGAGTAATTATGGAGTTAGGTAAATTAGCCAAAACTTGACTAAATTGTTGTATTTTAGAAGAAATGAATTTGATTTGTGAAGGAGAGTCAAAATTTTGAGATTTTCCTTTGCTATATGTTATTAGGTCTTGAATAAAGGCTATTAAAAGTGTTTGACTTTTGGTAGATGTTTCTTGATTATCTGGTATTGAAAGGGGTGTGTATTTTGAAGTTCTAACCAAATATCATTACTTTTGTACTAGAAATCTAACCAAACATTTAGCACCAAGCTCTAATAATTTGAAAAAGTTATTATATTATTTATCAAAGAGGTTCCTTGTAAATTAATCTTGTCCATAGTTATCATTAAACAATATATTGAGAAATATTATTGGTTTTATGCATGTTTGACATTAGACAATACACTTGAGAGGTATTTTTGATTTTGTCCATGTTGAGAACTTGAAGAAATACTTGGAAGGTATCGTTTATTTACTTCTTATTCAATATAATGATATATATATATATATATATATATATATATGGATTGTAAATTAAATCTTTATTGAAAGAGGGATTATAAATATCTCCACTATGAGTATACTTTAACATGTTTGGGTTTATGATCTTCATATAAAAATAAGTTTGAATGTTTGAAAGTCATTTGAATTCAAAATGACGTTTTGATTGAAATATGATGGGATGTTTAAAAATAACATACTTTGGTTTAATTAAAGTGAATATCAAAGTAGGAATGGTCCAATCAAATGTTTGTCTACGTAAATGGTTAAAAAAGATGCATATGTGAACCAAATTGGTCTAAGTATTTAAAAAAATTTCAAATGTTTGTGTCTTATTAAGGTTTTAATCATATAATAGTTATATTTATTATAAGGTTTTATAATTTATACTTGAATTTGAATCGCGATTAGTGAATGTAAAAAAATGGTATTTTAGGAAATTTTAAATTCAAAATGTTTATGGTAAATTGATTGATTAAATTTCAAAGATTTTAACATTAATTTTGAAACAAATGTGCCATGAAACATTGGTTTAGTTTAAATTTATGTAAACATTGTATCAAAATTTTATTTAGACAATGCTTCATCAGAATTTAACCAAGTATTGATTTTTTTTAAATAAGAGTTTTATTTTTGACTATGGAACTAGAAATTAATTGTGTTGTCATTTTGAATTGGAACTAGAATTATAATTTATATTGGGTTTAAAGCTAAATGTATGTCCTAAGGATAATGTTTTGATAAGAAATTAGACCTTAGTTTTAGAACTAATTTGAAATTAGGAATTAGAATTTTTTTGGGACTAGAACTTGGTTCAAATTGGATAACCTAATGGCGTAGTTTAGATAATAATGGTATGTGTTTAGACAAGGTTAAATAATATATGTAGAAATAATGATTTTTTGACTCAAAAATTATACAGATTAACATCTCTTTGTGTAGGCTAGTATGACAATGTTTTAGACTTGGTATTTGGACTTCATTTTTTAGATTTGGTTGTTTGAATAGTAATGAATTTTTCACATAAAAATAAAACATCAACACATAACCATCATAGGAATATTTTAATAAATGATGCATAATTACATAAAAATCATTCATCCTTGATGTACTCACCTTTGAGAGGATTAAAATTTTAAGGATCAATTAAATAATTAAATGTAATTTTGGTTATGTATTAATCCCACCTTTCATTCAATGTTTTGTACATGCAGGGTAAAATTTGGGGGATTTTACCTTTACACCCCTACATAAATAAATATTCCATTATTAAATAGGTTCATATAAAGTAATACAAATTTGGGCTATTCATAGGAGGGTCTAGCCCATTTGCAACCACTTCATCCTTTGGATTTTAGTGAACTACTACCATATTTCTTTGGAATAAATATTTTTTACTTCAATTTATATATGTTCCCTTGAGGGTAAAAAATAAACCAAAGAAGAGATTTGGGATTCAATTTGTAAATAGATGGATACATCTCATATGAAAGAGACTCTGGATTCCTTGATGGTAATGGATAATGGCTTAGAATTGGTGGTTAACCTGCTACTTTCAAAAAACACTTTATGGGGAATTCTATTATGCCTTAATGATACCTTTCAATAATTTATATATCCATAGGACGTATAGGGAAGTTTCAAATGTTGGGTGATTAAATCATGGTTACCACACCCTAAAGGCTGATGGGAAGGTAATGACACGACAATAACATATCTTAATATAAAAAGGAAATGTATTGTTATTCTGATTCACAGGAATCCCACTAATGTCCAATAAAGAGGATAATAAGAAAATTTCTTAGAATAAAACAAGTGGTCACCTTCACATTTTTGGGTCACTCTATCATAGGTAAAGCATACACATGAAGTAAGTACACAACATACAAGAATAAAGAAACATATATGAGAGAACAATTAGCACTCCAAGCTACACCCTTTGAAGGAGATAGTTCAATTCTTCTTCAAACTTGTACTAACATGGAGTTGGCCTAAAGGTTTTGGATAACCTATAGTAAGACTAAACCTATAGCATATGGGGATAAATCCCTTGATATATCCACTTAATATTTCTTCCTAAGACCTATTGATATCAGGATGAAAAGAGATAGAATGAAAACTTGAAAAGAAAACCTATTATAGGGGTGTTGATACACCAATCTTCACTTATACTCTATTAACTGATATTCAAACACACTTTATGAATCTAATGAAATAAAATTACCTAAACATGATTCTTGATATAGTCCTAAACATGAGTATTTCATGTGGAGGTTATGTGGAGGGTTTACAACTTGAAGGCAATGGAAGGAAGGTCTACGTGAGACACTACCAATCAACTCACTCATCAATATAGGTACTACCTATCAACACTTAATGTGACCTGTATAGGATGATGGTATAACACTAGGTGAAAGAGATTTACTAAAAAATAAGATGAAAATCATACTTTTCTACAAGTCAATAATCATAACACATACTTAAGTTGATAAAATGTCTACAATCAATCTTTCCTTATTGATTCTCAAGGCTCAAGATATAATTTGGTATAGTTTTACTACATCTGGTAGAGGGATGAAAACAAAGGACTCAATGATTGAATATTTAGAATTGTGTAAAAGAGAGAGGAAGGAATATTGGCATAGAATTGGTAATGAAGAGGCCATAATTATCATGCAATAGTCACAATAGTCTTCCATACTCTCTTATGTGTTGCTTAGTTGACTAGTGCCTTAAATGAGCACCTTTGAGGATTAATTTATATTTTTAGCAATATTTTACTCATATATATTCCATTAAATCCAAACTTATTAAACTCCATTACGTTTCATAAGTTACTAAACATTGAAAGTGGTCCAATTAGGCCTTCTCCATGAGGCATTAAGTAGTTACCCTTATATGTGCATTGGCCACGTTTAAGAAACTGCACAAAATCCCTCATAATGCTCATTAATATGGAGTATACACACCTCAAGGGGAATTTATATATGTATGATGGTGTCATATTAATTCCATAATCGCTTTCTATGCCTATGATATTATTTATGTTTTTGGCTAAGTAGGCCTTATGGACTAGTGGCCTAGTTTTTGCTCATTCACTATCTGGAGAGTAATAATGATTAAATCAGACCTTTAATCTATCTAAATTAACTTGATTTATATCTAACCAAGATTTTAAATCATAAATTGGACCCTTTAAATATCCCACACCTAAAATATTACCCTTATTTCATAATTAGGCCATCTTGACTAACTTCTACAAACTCATTGATTAGTGGAGGTTTGTAGAATCACTTCTTGGTAGACATGTGAAAATTTCATGATTTGAAGAGGTTAAAAAATACTTAATATATTTCATGTAATGATTTTTAACCTATGACCAGTTTATGTACTTCATTTCTTATGCAAAACATTTTAAACTTACAAATTTTGGAGTTATATGTACACTGTCTATATAGACCAAAACCATTGCAACAACCTTCTCTATGTGGGATATATGACCCAAGTGTTTTCTAAGTGATTCAAATTATTTTTTGTGAAGGTTATCCTAAATATTTGCATTTAGGTCCTTATTAGGGTTTTAAGGAGGTTTAAAAGTGTCCGTGATTATTAACAATGGTTCATAGAGATTAGGGCCATAACCTCTAAAATAATTCCACTAAATTATTTTATACAAGGCCCCTCATATTTTCTAAATTTCATAGCTCTCCATGTAGAATTTTCATATGGTTATGATCTTATGAAGTTACCTCTCGGGCTATAAGTATGCATTTTGAGTAGTCTCTATGTGTCTTTAGGCCAAAATAACTAGCTATGACATCCACCCTACAAACCAAAGTGGCATACACATCTGAAACATCATCATAAACATATATATAAAGGTATCAAATGCTAATTGATCCTCTCTTATTCTATGGTATAGTTCTTAAGTGATATTTTCTTAAAGAAGTTGTTAGTCCAACATGTCTAACTTCATGGTTTCTAAGTTTTAACCTTGAGATAGAGTAGTGGGAAACCTAGCCATTATTTTCATCATGATGATCACCCTTGAGGGACCTTAAACTGCCTATGTTAGATTGATCAAGCCATTTACCTTCCTTTTGCATGCATAAAACATCTCACATAGACACCCAAGTCTATCTATAGGAGTTCACCAGTTATGAATGTCCTTATAGGTGGATAATATGAGGTTATTTATGAAATTTGGGACCCCCTCTCTCCTAATCAACCCATGGTGTATGCAAATATTTCCAAACTCGTTACTTATAGGCTTAAACTAGCTTTCTTGGGCTTGATCCATACAATGTATCTCTTTCACATACTAGATAATAGGTAATTTGGATTCTTATAAGACTTGAGTAGACCAATAAGACCCTTTCATGGCTCAATCACTCCATTAGAATTAAATTGGAGGCATAACTCTATCATCTTAACAATGGTTTAAGAACGGTTTTGGAGTTAAACCATCTTAACAATGGTTTATACAATATAGACCTCCAAACTATAACTTATTATTATGAATATCTAGTCCGATAACCCCTTCATCTCTCCTAAATGTCTTAGGGTACCATGTAAATAATGTATGGAGATATGAGTGCTGGAAGGTGTTCCTTGAGCTCTATACTAGGTAATTTGAACATGCTAACTTATTATCTTTCATTTATAAAGATGGTCCCATCAACCCCTCTCATTATTTTATGTATTTTTAATCCATAGGGGTGCATAAATTTCCCTAAGATCCCTAGGCCTGGGTCTCTTATGGTGAAAGGTATAAGTGTTTGAAAATAGGTCTGGGTCTCTTATGGTGAAAGGTATTAGTGTTTGAAAATACAACTTAACCTACTTGATAAAAAAAATGAACCTCGAGAGAGGACTAAAATCATAGTGAGATAACTCATTATAATCATATACCTAAAATGACTCTTTGAAGGTATTAAACATATTTCCACACATACCATATTGTATTAAACTTGATTGAAGTTATGAACTTTCTATTGAGGTGGAGGTAGGGCCCTTGACCTAATAGATGGGCTTAGGCCTCATAGACTCAGAATAGGTGTTAGGGATATTCACTAATATATGGATGTACTTATGGTTTCCATGCTGCCATGAAAACTTATTCATTCTATTTTCTACCTTTTGTATATGATTCTATTTGTTCAGATCAGTCACCATCCATATACTCTCTTTTGGCATGCCTTAAACATCATTGCTTAGTGTATAGGCATGAAGCAATTATCATGATAACCTGACCAGTCCCTTCTATATCCTTATAGGGGTGTGGTCAGAGTCCACTCATCATGTTTCAAATCATGATCATAACTCTAAGATTTATCTCCCTTAACCCTACCAACACACTTATATACACAATCATATTACAACTTGTAAGCTTTTAGGTCTAAAAATCAGACCAAATAATTTTATTTCTTAGGGGTACTCATAATTAGGAACATAAGAAGTTTGGATGTGTATTTACCCCTAGAGACTCTCCTTTCATATATTATAGGAATTTTTATTCTCATTGGTCTAGAAATTTCACATTATAGGCAACCTTGATTGACTATGTGAACTTCACATAGTCCAAAATGCACTCCTAAAAATTTATCTACCTTTAGCGAGGTAACCCCTACGTTTTAATTCTATTTTACTTTGAATATTATCCATTTATGTGCATATATTGTCTCATATTTAGGTTGATGATATAAAACATCATTAATACTTTGAGTACTAAATCATGTATATTGAGTAACAAGGGGTCTATGGAATAAGTCTCTGAGTGAGGAGAGTGCCTTATTAGTTACTTTAGATATTTGTTACTCTCTTATGTTACCATTCACATCTTTGAGACAATAATATTCTATTTAATATTTAATTATTATGCTCAATGATGATCCGTATAGACTTGAAGGACTTAACCAAAGTTCGATTCAAGCAATTTCCTATAGGTGGTGATTTGCCCATTTAATTGGGTTTATGACTATGCAAACTAATTTTTTGTATCACTAATGGAATATTATATATGGTGGAGTATTCAAACCTTGTTCAAATACCTGAGGTTTAATTAGAGGATAGTGACTTATGGGTGATGACAATAAGGTCATGTGGAGTTTGAAATTAGAATGCAGGGCTCACAATTGGGGTGAAATGAGAGTGATGAGATTGTCAAAAGGGAGATGATCCTTTAATTTTTTTAAATGAAATGAGATCTCCCACCCAAGATGACATAAAAGTACCCTATATTAATTTATGCATATACATAACATAATATAACACTTTGGAGGCCATTAATGAGTCATACATAGTGAAAAGTGAAACTTATGACTTTTTCAAAAACCTTAACCTTTACTAAATAACCTTAATATCTATTAAAAGGTCAATAAAGGTGCTTGAGAGAAGATGGTGATTCATTGGGATATGGGGCTATGATTAATCTTTATAACCTTGAATTAAGGACACCTTGGTATGAATGCCACACTCCATGCTATGTTTTACTATGTTTTGACAATCCTAAATCCACCATTACATAGTACACTAACTTCTTATGCAGTGAAAATCAGACATGTAAGTAGTCTTCACTTAGAGGCAACATGAGAGATTTATATTTATATATTAATATCAAAATTTTGACCCAAATAGGCATGAATAACTTCAAAACACCCTATTGAACCTTCAACATTGTTCACCTTTAGTTATATGCACTAAGTACTCATTCTCATAAATCAAACCTTGTCTATAGCCTATAGATATTGGAAGTTTAAATGTTTCTCAATATTATAGGCCCACACATATAACCCAAAGGTTTAATATATGATGAAAAGTGTTTGTATGACTAGAAGAACCAAGAACAACCATCATTTTTATTAAATAAAGTCAAAACATGATGAAACCATTCCCCTTATTTTTCCCTATGTAGATGAGAGTGGTGAGCAAGTTGCCCAAATTATTAGCATTTGTTCATAGAGCTTAGTAGTCTAATATTATGACCAATTCCCATTATTGTAAATTTATCAGGTCCACTTTATTGATTGGACCCTATCTCTCTCTCCTCTGTATGGATTGAGCCCAAACCTAGAGTGATCTCTATGTCTACCAATTGACTTAGTGGGGAAAGTGGATTAGTTTTTGGCTCTTTGGGACTTGAAAAACCTTGGTTTATTCAAGATATTATTGTAGTGAACTCCCCTTATAGACCCATAATTACACCTAATCTAATCCATATTGTATAGATTTGCTCCACTCTAAAAGCTCTTAAAACTAGAAAATTGCCTATGTTTTTTCATGTTTCAGACCATAAACCACAATTAGCAGCCAGGAGGAGGGAAAATAAGGTTTATTTGATGTATGAACGTTCATTATATGGATTGGGGAGTTGAAAAGGTGAATTTTAGCATGTATGGCACCCATTTAGTGGTAATTAGTTATGTTGACTTATGAGAAGGACCTTACTAGTGTATGAAATTATTTAGGTATGGCCTAATGGGATTCATGAAGACTATTGAATATGTGATTTGTGGTTAAATTGGGCTTTCAAGGTCAAGTGTTGTCAAATTAAGGTCAAATATTCCCCTTTTAGACCATATACATGACTTCAAGAGGTGATTTAAAATGAATATCATTTCAACACTTATTAAAAGATATTAGGATGTACTAAATGATTCAATTAGGCTCCCATGTATGTTCATAACATTCTTAGAAAAATTTAATTAAACCATACCTTACATATATTTCATACACCATAAAGGTTCATCATGACTCATCAGCTATATCAATCAATCATATCCACCATGTCACTTTTGAACTATTGAGACAAATTCAAAGCCTATTGTGGGAATTAACACATGCTTAAACACTATGACCAAACTTGACACAAGTTGAAATAGGGAGTAGGGATAACTCCTATGTGTTTAATGACATGAAAGGATAGTGGACCTACCACATTTGTTATGAAAATCAATGACCTTATTTTGGACTATCCTAACTCATCATGAGGTATGAAAATTATGAATTTTAATGGTGGGTTAGGGTGATGATGGCTTATGTTGACCCCTTTATATGCCTAATAGTATAAATTGGTCAACATTTATAGTGACTCAACTAGCTTAACCTACTTGCTGGTCAAGAGAACCCAAAATGTCTTTGCTTATCACTCATGAATAGATAAATATCCTTGACTACACAATGACTTTGCTTAATACATTATATCCCTTGAAAATAAAACAAACATAATAAGACATAAAATAAGAGAAAATAAGAAAACAAATACACATAATATAAAAAACCCAGAATAATGTAACAACTAGCAAGCATGTGCAACAACAATTAGAGAAATGAAACTAGCTACTATGTATAAGAGGACTTGGTGATTCTAATAAAAATACTTGAGTAACATCCCATTGATAAGGATAAGGAGTTAATAACAAATGAATCTAGATAATTGGATGGTATTTCTCTCCTTATAATAGGTAATGATGTATGGTCCACTCTAAAGACTATCAAATTTTGAATGCCTACCTAGTTTGACATGGTCCTCATCCCACTTAAGTACAATGTCACATTGTTTAAAGGTCTTGTATGAGGCTCTTTTGTCAAATGATATTTTAACATGGTCTTGGTTGGAACACATGGCATGCATAGTGCTATCTCTTGTCTCTTCTAACTCCATTAAATTTATTCATCCTCACTTCTATTATATCACTCTCCATAAGCTCAAGATGGTGTGTAAGTTCCAAGCTTGGTAGCTCAAGTAAGATGGGTAGTTTTGCTTATTTTACATAAATAGTGAGATAAGGTGAGCAAATAATATAATTATTATTAGTAATTATATCTACCCACAACTCAATCCTTAACTTGGTGTGCCATTCCATTTGATTATCCTCCATTGTCCTTTTTATGATCATGATCAAGTTCTTATTGGTAGACTCTAATAGTGCATTTCCCTGAGGATAGTAATAAAATTAAGAATTGAGTTATTATACATGATTAATGTCCCATTAAAAAACATTTACACTAATAAATTCCAAATAATTATTTTATATAATCATGGATGGGACCCCAAACCTAGTCACTAAGCTATCGTAGAACTTCAAAACCGAGTTTTCATTTGCCTCTTTGAGTGAAGTTACCTCCACCCACCTAGTAAAGTAATAAGTATATATTAAAACCAACTTATTACCAATATTATATGGGGTATAAATCATACCTATGAAGTCTAATCCCCATTTCATGAAGGGATGCTCAACTTGAATTAGTTTAAAGGTAAAGTAACTAGTCTTTGTTTGCCAGTAAACATAACACACTTGGGACACCTCCAAACTAAAGAATGTGAAACCATAAATATATTGGGCCAAAACTATCCTGATATTATTATATTTATGTTGTATTAATTTCTATAAAGTACCCTACTTCAGGCCCATCATGAAACTGCTATAAAATTTTGTGCACTTGACTAGTCTCCACACATATCAGAAGCATGCCACAAATGTCCTTCTTGAATACTACACCATCAACCAAGATTTAAGGGATATATTTTAGTATTAATTAACTAATATTTATCCTATTTAATCCCATAGTAAATTCTCCCTCTTTGAGGAACATCACTATGTCTTGGGTCCAACTGGAGGGAAACATATTGTAGCTTCTTGTTGGCCATCTTGGGATGATAAAACCACCTCTTTATCTTCTTTAGAATATATTTTAAGGTGATAAAAAATTAAAATTCCTATTATAGTATTATTAAAATTCATATATATTTCATTCTCCATGCACTTCGTCACCCAACCAACCCTATTCTCACTCAAGTCCCTATCTAGTATGAAATCTCTTATACTAGGGTGAACCACCATCACAAAAATGTTATTGTTAGACACCATGTGTCTAAAAAATTTTAGGTCTATAATGAGATAAAATACATGTTTTTTTTTAAAATTTATATCGCTCATCACACCCCTATAAATATTGACTAAAGAAGGTAATGGGTTGATCTAGTCCTTCACTGTAATGTTGCATGAGCATAGCAGAAATATTATCACTTGTGGAGAAGGCATACATGAAGAAATATTCTATAAAATCACGTTTGATGAGGGTGGGATCTTTATAAATTAATTTATATATGGCCTAAAAACTTATTTTTTCTTCTTTGGTCCATGCAAACTCCTCGTATTTCTTGATCATGTGAGTTAGTGGCCTCACTAATTCTACAAATCTAGATATGAATCTTCTGATGAAGTTGATCTTACCCAAGAAACTATGTATATATTGGTGTTTTGTCAATAAAAAATAAATGATTTCCTATATCCTCTTAGGGTTAATGTATGTTCCATATTTTTACATAACATGTCCTATATGTCTACCCACATGGAGTATTAATATACATTTTTGGGGGTTCAAAGAGACCCCAAATTGCATGCACCTGTCAAAAAACAACCTCAAATGTGTAAAGTGATCCTTGGTATCCTTGGAAAACATGATTATGTCATCAAGTTTTATGAGCACCATATCATTTATGATCCCTTGGAATGTCACAATCATTTCCCTTTGGAAGGTATCCCTTGTATTAAACAATTTGAAGGTCATATTCTTGTATGCATATGTGCCCCACTTGGTTGTGAAGGTAGTTTTGTGTCTATCCTCATCTCTTACTAATACATAATTGTATTTAAAGTATCCATAAAAAAAAGATAAACTTTGAAAACCTACAACTCTTTTAATAATCTGATCTATAAATTGTAGAGGAGAGTGATCTCTTAAGGACACCTTTTTGAGATCTCAAAATTCCACAAACAACCTTATCTCCCCATTATTATTCCTCAAAATAAAAATATTTTCCACCCATAAATAATGTTTTACAGGGAAGATAATGTTGGATTTAGTAATCTTTTTCAACTCCTTCCTCATAAGGATATCAATTTGGGGTTGACTAGCATTTATTTTTATCTCATAGGTTTGACATTCTCCTCCAAATATATGCTATGTTATGCCAACCTAGGATCATTTACCTTAAAATCATGATATTACCATATAATTTTTTTTGTAAATTATTGGATTAATTCTATGAAGGTTTCCCTCTCTTCTTTGGTGTTTACCTTTCCTAGCTTGAGTAACTTATTTTTGAATATAACAACCTTATAATAGTGTTCCTCCTTAGTGGAGATGCTTACCTTATCCTTACTAAACTATTAATATTAATTGAATATACTCTCCAATGTTAAAAATATCTTAGGTAATTTATTTGTCTTCAACTAGACATTCTAGTCTCCATATTGATGTTGCATACTTACTTGATTCTTTGAGTATAATTCTGCCTCATGTTGTAAGAAAAAAAGCAATATTCTTATCACTTTCAAATAATTTTCAACTCACCTCATTATTATGGATTGAATGCCTACATACCACCTTAATTTAGAACTCTTATTTAATGTCCTTGACCCCAAAAACTATATCATATTGTGCCCTAATGGTAGCTAACTAATTTACATGTTAATTGGACTCTCTAAGAATGGAGTGAATGCCAAAGTCTTGAAAGTTATCCAAGATGTCCCAAAACATGTGTTTTTAGGCCTTACATAGTATATTATTAGCTAAACTTAGTCCTCTTACCTGATGCACCACTAGATCAGTATCTCTTTTAGCTTACAAAAGCTTGATGCCTCTCTTCCTTGTCCATTGTAGCCCAAGGATGAGGGATTCATACTCTATAGTATTAGAAGTGAAACTAAATTGAATCCTTAGGGAAGAATGGTATTTATTCTTGTGAGGGGAGGAAAACATAACTACTTCCCCACTCCCATTCTTTTATCTAGGCATATCAAAAAACAACTTTCATCCACCTTCATTCTCTTATCTTGTGCTAGTGAGACTTAGAATGGCAAATCCTTATTCATGCATGTAATACACACCCAAACCTAACTTTTCAATAGTACTAAAATGATCATAGAAATGATTCTATTCTTCTTACTCATAAAAGAGCAAATCTGATATGCCTTCTAGTGATTCTATATGCTTTTAGTTATTGGGGTGCTCATTCTCATCCAATATAGTGCAATTGACTTTTAATAGGTTGGTCATGTAGGGTTCTAAGCAGAACCTAAAAATAGGTTAAATATATATGGTAAAATTTACCCCATACCTAGTCTTAAAGAACATTTATGAATAATTAGAAGAGACATTCTCTCCAAGTTTGGTAGATAAATCCCTAGACAAGCATAAGGAAAAATATGGAGGAAGGTCAACTACCATCACATCTTGAGATATAGTGTAATTTGGGAAAGAAAACAATATGATATTAAGGTCTCTAAGGGCATGCATAGTCTTGGTAGGAGACCCATCTAATTGTATGACTCCTATTGCTTTAGGTTCATATTTAAGCCCTAGTTTATTATCTATAGACTTAAGCATGATAAAAGTGTTTTCCCCACTATGTATCATGAAATTATGCACTAGTTAATCACCTATGATTACTAGAATGTATATTTGATGTGGATTGACTATCTTAGGTGATTGATAATCGTGAATTTGGATGGAATTATTAAGGATTGCATTTTCCATTTCTACTTTTTTTTTCAAGACACAAAGTTTGGGGATTTTTTCTTAAAGTAGGTCCTTTTCCCCAAGAATAAGAAAAGTATCCCACATATAGATAGTAACATGGTACTTTTTCATCTATTCCACAATGCTAAGATGAAGGTTATTTTCTTTGGACTAAAACTTAGTGGTAAAAACATTGCTTGGAGCTTATGTGAACTAGGGTATAAAGGACCTATCTAATTCTACCCTTTCCCATCTTACATCTATTGAGTTGATGGTGTTTTATGATATGAATATTAAGTGTCATCCCCTTGAGGTGTTTCAGAATGTAGAGAAGATGCCTTGGCAAGTCCGGAACTATCATCAACTACCCTTTTCTTAGCTCTTGTATGGGTTACTACTAAATTATCCCCCTTGGATACATTCTAACCCTAATTTTATGCTAATTGTTCAAATGAATTCCCACCTTCTTAAAAGTTGAAAAATTTAGATTTAAAAGGTGCTTTGATTTTAATTTCTTCTTGTTGAGTTGACATCTCAACTTAGGTCATGAAGGGAGTGTGCCCATGTGGTATAGGAAGACATTCCTTGTGTTATGGAGGAGGTATATTTTCATGTGATGGAAGAGTAAGACCTTGATTTATGAAGGATGCTTGACACACATCACCACTTGGATCCATTTACATATCATTTGTCTTCCCCCATTGAGTAGGCTATTGGTCCTCATTAGCATAATTGTTTTGAGTTAGAACCAAGGCTCTAAAATTACTATTAGTATTAGGAATATAACTATTGTAAGGTCTTCCTTATGTGATTTGCCCTTTGCCTTATTGATTGGGATGATAAATGGGTCTATTATATTTATAGTTATGATAAGGGGATTATTAGGGTGATTGATAAGGCATATGGGGTGGAATTTTATGGCTCTCCAATGCTACTAACTTATTATTTTGAGCCTTGAAAAATCCTTCTATCTTGCCCAATATATCGACTTAACTACCATATACCTAATCATGATTGGTTAGGGTTGGTAATGTAGATATGGAAGAAATAAGGGGTTGAATTTCTAGGAACAAATGCATGAGGGGTCTAGGGGTGAGCTTACCTACATAGATTAAGAAATTTTCTACCTTTATGGCCACCTCATAATCTTCTGGCAAGGTGTTTCCCCCACTAACTATATCATAACTACCACATCATAATTTAGATCCTTTAAGTAGTAAAAGAATGCATAATTTGGGGTAGGCTCAATGACTATAAGGATCCCATCCTAGGTTTTTAAAAACCTATAGTTTAATTCTACCATGAATTCTTGGGGGGTTCTTTTTATTGTGTTGAGTTGTTCCACTAAGGAGAGATGGTCACTCCTATCCTCAAAGTGATTAAAAAATGTTCTCCAAATTCATAATAGGTATTTATGTATGTAGGTTTTAGGCCCATATACCACTGGAGTGCCTTACCATTTAAGGAGGTTTCCAAATGTCTCATAGCCACATTCTCTTTGGTTAAATTATAGACTAAACACAAATTGGCTATGTTTGTAATATATTCTTTAAGGTTAGTTGAGTTCTCTCCTATGAAATAGGAAATGATCTTGAGTGAAATAATAGGTATATCATAAAATTGATTGAGGATTAAGGGGATACCACCATTGAAAGGCACAAAGCTTGCATTTTAGGACTAGCCATTGGAGGTCTAATATTTGTAGAAATGTTTTTTTGGGTAGAGTTAGGAGAGTTGGGGGGGGGGTGTATGATTTGGATTAAACCTAGGATACCTCTTTATCCTATATATGTCTAATGAGAACTTAGAAAAATCAATGTCCTTACCTTTTGAGGAAGATATTTTGGCCACCTTTTGCATGTAACCTGACTATAGATCTACCATTGATGTACTTGAAGCTTTTAAGTGCCTTATAATAATACCAAAGAATTCTCAAAGTCACTTGAAATTTGTTCCCACTAGGTATGATAGAATTTTTATCACTCCAAGATGCACCCTTTGAAGGAGATAGTTAAATTCTTCTTCAAACTTGGACTAACATAGGATTGGCCTAAAGGTTGTGGGTGACCTATACTAAGACCAAACCTATTGGTTATGGGGATAGATCTATTGATATATAAAATTAATATTTATTCTTAATAACTATTTATAGTGGAATGAAAAGAGATATAATAAAAACATGAAAATAAAACCTATTCTAAGGGTGGTGATGCACCAATATTCACTTATCCTCTCTTAACTGATATTTAAACACACTTTGTGAATCTATTGAAAGATAAGTAACTAAATAAGCTTCTTGAAATAATAATAAACATTATTATTTCCTATGGATGTTTTGTGGAGGGTATTCAACTTGAAGGAAATGGAAGGAATGTCTACATGAGACACTACTAATCAACTGACTCTTCAATACAACTACCACTATCAACACTTCACATGACTTGCATAGGATGTCAATATAACACTAGGTGAAAGAGAGGACCTAGAAAATAAGTTGAAAATCATACTTTTGTTGAGGGATCAATCCAACAATAGATTACACTTGTGAAATCAATAAACATGAAATTAAATTAGATAGACAAGTAATTAGAATGATAATAGCAAGAATAAGAGATACAAGAAAACACCCTAAAAACTTGTATTAACAAACTCTTTACAAAAGGAATACAATTGAAGAAACTTCTTTCTTCCACACCTCTCCTAGATGTATAGATCTCTCAATAGATCTCTATTCCTTAAGAGCTCTCTCTCTCAAGAACAATCAACTCCAACAAACCTGGATTGATTCAATTTTGTATTGTTCTTCACATACAATGAATTACAATAATTCACCCAACTACAATAATCCACTACAAAGCTAAGAAGATCTAATTCTACATATAGAATTAGGAGACTTGAGCATGTACTTCCAACAAGTAGTTAAGCCACTTAAAAAAGGGCTCTAAAAATAGTATTGCCAATAATATAGACGTGAGCTTGAGACTACAACTCAAACTCATCATGCAAACACTCGCTTCTGTCCACGGAAATAGATTTTTGGACACGCAGGTAACTGACGTCAGTTCCTACTGTTTGTTTGTGACTGTCGCTGGCCGACCCTCTGTCAATGTCGGTGTCTCTGCAACTGCTTCTAACCAACGTTGGTCGCTCCTGACCGATGCTGGTGTCTGTGTAGACCCAAACCTACTAATGAATGCTCCTTGGTGAACGTTTTAGCTCCACACCCTAACAATCTCCCACTTGGAGATAAACAGCTGCACCAGTACCTGTACAACAACATCTTCTAGCTCCTCCATCTTCAGCTCAATCATGAAGACCAATAAAAGTTGAATGAAGATTCAACTTCTCCTTTGTAACTGGCTTGGTTAACATATCAGTAGGATTCCTATCTGTATGGATCTTCTCCAGCTTCAACTCACCATCTTCCAATACCTATCGTATGAAGTGGTACCTTAGCTATATGTGCTTTGTTCTTAAATGAAAAGCTGAATTCTTAGCCAAATGGATTGCACTCTGACTATCACTATACAATCTGCAACTCTCATGCTCCCTACCAAGCTCATCCATGAACCGTGTCATCCATATCATCTCCTTGCTAGCTTCTGTGGCTGCAATGTACTCTGCTTCTGTAGTTGACAAGGCGACAACCTTTTGCAACTTAGATATCCAGCTAACCGTCATTCCACCTATAGTAAAAACATAACCTGTAGTGCTCCTCTTGCCATCCAAATCACCTGCCATATCTGAATCTACATAACCATGTAGAGAAGTATTTAAACCTCCATAACACAAGTGCCTACTGTTGGTTCCTCTCAGATATCTAAGGATCCACTGAACTGCTTTCCAATGTTCCTTACCTAGATTGGCCATATACTTACTTACCACTCCCACTGCTTGGGCAATATCCGGTCTAGTACACACCATTGCATACATCAAACTCCCTACTGCAGAAGAATATGGAACCTTACTCATGTACTCTACCTCGTCATATGAATTAGGACATTGTTCTTTACTCAACTTAAAATGTCTAGCAAAAGGTGTGCTTACCGGTTTAACATCCTGCATATTGAACCGTTTCAACACCTTGTCCACATAATCTTCTTGAGACAATATGAACCTGTGATTTTTCCTGTCTCTCTTAATGCTCATGCCAAGGATTTTCTTTGCTGATCCCAAATCCTTCATAGCAAACATTTGAGCTAATTTCACCTTAAGCTCAGAGATATCCTGCATGTGTGATCTGTAGCCATGCTCAGTCATAACTTGTCAAATTTTAAGTACCATTGCCTAGGAGCTTGCTTGAGGCCATACAAGCTTTTCTTTAATCTGCACACAAACTTCTCCTTACCCTTGACCTAAAATCCTTCTGGCTGTTCCATATAAATTTCCTCATCTAAATCTCCATGAAGAAACATTGTCTTAACATCTAGTTGCTCAAGATACAAATCCTCAAAAGTAACCAAAGACAATACAACCCTTATAGAAGTCATTTTAACAATAGGAGAACAAATCTCACCAAAGTCAATACCTAGCTTTTGTGCAAATCCTTTTACTACCAATCTGGCCTTATATCTCATCTGTCCATTCTCGCCTTCTTTCAACTTGTAAGTCCATCTGTTCTTCAGTGCCCTCTTACCTGCTGGCAACCCAACCAAATCCCATGTTTGGTTCTCTCTAAAGGACTCCAACTCCTCAACCATGCCACACTCCCACTGACTCTTGGGATCCACCTGTATTACTTCTTCAAAACTCTCTGGTTCTCCACCATCAGTTAGCAATAAGTAAAATAAAGAAGGAGAATATCTAATTGGAGGCTTACTCACCCTTTTTGACCTCCTGATGGGTGTCTGAGACTTGTTTACAACATGCTATCCACCCAAATTCTCTGATAGTGACTGACCTCGGTCACCTCCAGACCTGTTATTGGCTGACGCTGGTTCTGCCTGACCGACCTCGGTACCTGTATAGCCGACGTCGGTCTCTGTACGGCCGACGTTGATTTCTGTCCTGCCGATGCCGGTTCCTGCCCTGCCGACGTCGGTCTCTGTGTTTTCCTGCAAGTGATTATTTCTTTTTCCCGCGAGCTCATCTTGGACTTTCACCTCATCCAATTCACCATTTCTCTGCTCAGATTGATTCAACTTCCTTAGCTGATCACAATACATCACTCTTTCATTGAAAACAACATCACGGCCCCTGATTACCTTGTTAGTTTCTATATTCCACAATCTGTAACCAAAATCATCTGAGCCATAGCTAATAAATGTGCATCTCATAGACTTAGCATCAAGCTTCTTTCTATTTTCCTTATCTATGTGCACAAAGGCTTCACAACCAAAAACTTTGAGATATGAGACATCAACCTTTTTACCTGTCCATGCCTCTTCTGGAATACCACCATCTAGAGCTGTAGAGGGTCCTCTGTTAATCAGGTATACTACAATGTCAACAGCTTGTGCCCAAAATTGTAACGGCAAATCGGCATGCAATCTCATACATCTTACACGCTCCATTATTGTCTTGTTCATCCTTTCAGTAATTCCATTCTACTGAGGTGTCCTTGGAACCATCCTTTGCCTACATATTCCATGCATGTAACAATAATCTCTGAACTTATGACTGCAGAACTCACCGCCATTGTCTGATCTCAGGCACTTTAATCTTTTACCTATTTCATTCTCAACCATAGCTTTCCAAACTTTAAAAGTCTCAAATACATCAGATTTTCTTCTAATACAATAGATCCATACCTTCCTTGTAGCATCATCTATGAAAGATACATAGTACTATGATCCTCCAATGGAAGCAACCTGAGCCTGTCCCCACACGTCTGTGTGAACAAGCTCCAACTTGTGCCTCTTCTTAGTAGACCCAGTCTTGAGAAAACTAACCCTTTTCTATTTTCCAAATACATAGTGCTCACAAAACTCTAGATCTATGCCTTTTAAATCTGAAAGCATACCTTTGGACTTAAGAATTGACATCCCCTTCTCACTCATGTGGCCAAGCCTTGAGTGCCACAATTTAGCATCCACATCTGAAGTAGATAATACAGAAGGAGATTTGTTAGTAACATAATTACACAAATAGAGAGTACCTTCTCTCTTACCTCTGGCCATAACAAGTGCACCCTTGGTCACCTTCCAAGATTTTGCTGTGAGAGTTACTGTACAACCCTCATCCCCTAACTTTCCTGCAGAAATCAAATTTCTCTTCAAGCTAGGAACATGCATCACATCTCTCAGCACCCATGTGTTGTTATTCTGCATCTTCAGCTGCACTTTACCTTTGCCAATTATTTTACAGGGTTCATCATCCCCTAGATACACTATTCCAAAATCTCCATGGATATAGTCACTGAAATATTCCCTGTTAGGAGTAGCATGAAAAGATGCACCAGAATCTAATACCCAAGATTCTATATTATTATGCAGAGAGAAAATTAAAGCATCTTGTGCAATACCTGCAATCTTGGCTTCTTCCTTTCCTTCGTGCTAATTGTCCTCCTTAGGCTTTGACCAACAATCTCTGCTTATGTACCCCATCTTTCCACAATCCCAGCATTATGGCCTTCTGCCATTTCTAGATTTAGATATGCCTTTCCCCTTTGATTTGGATCTTGATCTGCCTTTCTTGCTCTTCTCTTTCTGCCTTCCCCTACTCTCAAAACTTAAAGCGTTCCCAGATGCCTCTTCTGTGCTTTTCCTATGTATTTCCTCATTCAAGATAACACTAACAACATCCTCTACTTTCAAAATATTTGATGCAGATGCAGTATTACTTACTGTCATTACTAAGCCATGCCAGCTTTCAGGGAAAGAACATAATATCAAAAGAGCTTTTATTTCATCATCAAACACTATATTCGCTGAACTGAATTGATTCACAATACCATTGCAATCATTCAGATGAGTAGAAATAGATCCACCTTCATTCATATGCAAATTAAATAACTGCTTCATAAGATATATCTTATTGGAAGCTGAGGGTTTTTCATACAAATTTGCTAACGTAGTCATCAACTTTACCGTAGACTTTGCCTGTGATAAATTGGATATCACAGTGGATGCTAGACTCAGTCTTATAGACCCGAGAGCCTTTCTGTCAAGAACTTCCCATTCTTCATCCTCCATGTCTTTGGGCTTCTTTGCAACCCCACCTAATGGTAAGTAAAGATCTTTTTGATACAGATAATCCTCTATCTGCATTCTCCAATGTTGGTAATTTTTGCCATTGAACTTTTCCATTCTCAATTTACTTTCATCTGCCATTGCTTCTCCCACTCAAACAAAAATTCCTGCAGAAACCCCTATGAGAACCTGTAATCAATACACACTACACAGATCTATACCACCTGTTAGTGAACTTGAACTTTGATATTAATTATTGGATATCAAGCTCTGAACCTGCAACCAAGGCTCTGATACCACTTGTTGGGGGATCAATCCAACAATAGATTACAGTTGTGAAAGCAATAAAGGTGGAATTAAATCAGATAGACAAGTAATTAGAATGATAATAGCAAGAACAAGAGATATAATAAAACACCCTAAAAAATTGTATTAACAAACTCTTTACAAAAGGAATACAATTGAAGAAACTTCTTTCTTCCACACCTCTCCTAGATGTATAGATCTCTCAATAGATCTCTATTCCTTAAGAGCTCTCTCAAGAAAAATTAACTCCAACAAGCCTGGATTGATTCAATTCTGTACTGTTCTTCACATACAATGAACTACAATAATTCACCCAACTATAATAATCCACTACAAAGCTAAGAAGATCTAATTCTACATATAGAATTAGGAGACTTGAGCATGTACTTCCAACAAGCAGTTAAGCCACTTGAACAAGGGCTCTAAAAATAGTATTGCCAATAATAGAGACGTGAGCTTGAGACTACAACTCAAACTCATCATGCAAACACTCGCTTCTATCCATGGAAATAGCTTTTTGGACACGCAGGTGACCGACGTTGGTTTCTGTTGTTTGTCTGTGACCGCCGCCGGCCGACCCTCTGTCGACGTCGACGTCTCTGCAACTGCTTCTGACCGACGTCGGTTGCTCCTGACCGACACCGGTGTCTATGTAGACCCGAACCTGCTAATGAATGCTCCTTGGTGAAGCTTTTAGCTCCACACCCTAACAAATTTTATGTAATTAAAAAATAATAAAATATGCTAATGTTGATAAGAAGTCTACAACCAATCTTTCCTTATTGATTCTCAAGGCTCAAGATATAATTTGGCAATGTTTTTCTACACCCAATTGAGGGATGAAAAAAATGACTAAATACATAAATATATATAGTTTTGTGAAATATATAGGAAGGAATATTTTCATATAATTTTTCATGAATAGTCCATAATGATTATGCATTAGATATAACAGTCTTCCACACTCCCTTATGTTTCATTTTATTGACTGGTGACTTGAATGATCACCTTTGAGAATTGAGTTCTATTTTTAGAAAATATTTATTCATAGAGGGTCCATGAATACCACAATTAATAATATACATTTCATTTATTCATTTACTAAGCATTGAAAGAGGTCCAATTAGGCTCTATGAGGCATTAAGTAGTTGCCCTTATCTACACATTGGCCATATTCAAGAAACCAACAAAAATAATTCATAATGCTCATTAATATGGAGTATAATCACGTAAAGGGTGATTAAATATGTATCATTATGGAAAATTAACTCCACAATGGCCTTATACACCCATGACCTTCTCTACTTTTTTGGCTAGGCAAGCCATATGGACCAATAGCCTAGTTTTTCCTCATTCACTATTTGGAGAGTCATAAAGATTGAATCAGACATTAAATATATCTAATTTAACTTTATTTATACCTGCACCAATTTTATACATCATAAATTTGACCCTCCAAATATCCCACACCTGAAATATTACCCTTCTTTCATGATTTGGCCATCTTGACTAGCTTATGCAGAATGGTTGATTAATGGAGGTTTGTAGAAGTAATTATAAGTATATATGTAAACATTTAATTATTTTAAGAGGTTATATAATAATTAAAATACCTCCTCCAATTATTTGTAAATTATGACCAAGTTTTTTAACCTCATATCCTACTCAAAACATTGAAAGCTTGTACCTTATGGAGATGTCTGTATAGACCAACACCATAAAAATAAAATTCTCTAAGTGGATACATAAAATAAGTGTTTTTGAAGTAATTATAATTATTTTGGGTGTAAGTTCTCCTAAATATTTCTATTTGGGTCCTTATTATGGTCTTATAGAGGTTTAAGAGTGTCTAAGACTCTTAATAATGGTTCCTAGAGGTTAGGGCCCTAACCACTAAACCAATTCCACTAAAATCTTATAAACAAGGGGCCCCACATTTGTTAAACTAATTATCTCCCCATTCATAAGTTTTTTAAAGTTATGAGATTATGAATTTGACTTTTAGGTTATAATTATACATTCTAAGTTGTATCTAGGTGTCTTCAAGCCAAAATTACTAGCTATGGCATCTCCCCTACAAAGCAAAGTGGCCTACACATATGAAACATCATTATCAAAATATCTATGAAGGTCTTAGATTCAAATTAAAATTCTATTATTCTATGATATATCTCATGAGTGATATTACCTTTAATAAGGTATTAGAATAACATGTCTAACTATAGGGTTTCTATGTTTTGACCTTGACCTAGAGTAGTGGGGCACCTAGACACTATTATCATCATGATTATCACCCTTGATGTCCTTTAGAGTGTCCTTGTTATCTTGATAAATCCATTTACCTTCCTTTTTCATGGAATAACCTCTCACTTAGATAACTAGGTCTACATGCAGGAGTTTTCTAGATATGAATGTCCTTATAGGTGGATAATATGAAGTTATTTAGTAATATTGGGACCCCATATCTCCTCAAAAACCCATGGTGTATGCAAATATTTCCCAACTCATTTATTATAGGATTAAATTAGTCTTTCCAAGCCTGATATGTATAGTGTATCTCCTACACATGCTAACTAATAGGTCATTTGGATGCTTAAAAGACCTAAGGAGACCATTATGACCCTTTCATATCTCAATTACTCCATTTTAATGCATTTAGAGGAATAACTCTATCATCAGGTATAAATTAGGGTTTAATAAAGGTTTACAATTCCACCATCATAATGATGGTTCATAAGGTATGAACCTCCAATCCAAAACTTATTGTTACAAATTTTTATTCCACTAACCCCTTCATCTCTCTAAACATTCTTAGGGTCCCATGTAAAGCGTGTGTGGAGATATGAGTGTTGTATGGTGTGACTCGAGCTCTCTACTAGGAAATTTAAACATTATAACTTATTATCCTTCATTAATAAAGTTATGCCCCTCAACCACTCTCATTATTTTATGGATTGTGAGACCACAGGGGTAATAAAATCTCCTTAAGAGTCTTAGGCCTAGGTCACTCTATGGCGAAAGTTAAGATTGTTTGAAAGTATAAATTGACCTATCTACTTATAAAAATAGAGGTCAAGAGAGGACTAAAACCATCATGAGATAACTCATTTCACTACTCTACCTTAAACACCTAATCTAGGGTCTTAAGCATCTTTACACACATACCAAATTGTATTGATCTTACTCTTGATGTGGAGGCAGGGTCCTAGACCTAAGAGAAGGGCTTAGGCCTCATAGACTTATATTAGGTGTTGGGGCTCTTCACTCATCCCTAGATTCATATGTGGTTTACATGGTGACATAAAACCTTCCTCAATACATTTCACACCTTTTACACATGCTTTCATCTATTCATATCACTCACCAACCCTACTCTCTCTTGTGGCCTACCTTAATCACCATTGCTTAGTGTATAGGCATGAAGTAATTAGCATGATAACTTTAATAATAAATATTATATCCATGTAGGGGTGTGGTTAAGGTTTACTCATCATGTTTAAAATAATGATCGTAACCCTGAGACTCATATCCTTTAACCCTACCAACACACCTGTATACACAATCATATTATAACTGATATGCTTAAAGGTCTGCAACTCAAACCAAACAATTTAATTACTCAAGGGTACCCCCAAGTATGAAATTATGGAGCTTTTATGTCTCTTTACCCCATATATACTCTCCTTTCATATATTTTGGGCATTGATAATCTCATTGGTTTGGTACTTTCACATTTAGGCAATTTTGATTAACGTTACGAACTTTACATAGTCCAAAATGTATTCCTATAGATTTATCTACATTTACTGAGGTGACCCCCATGTTTTAATTCTATATTAGTTTGAACCATATCACTTTATATGTATATATTGTCTCATACTTAAGATAAAAGTATATACCATTAATAGTACTATTAGTACTGAGTCATGTATAATGACTAACAAGGGGTATGTGGAATAAGTCTCTGATTAAGGAGAGTGACTTCTTAGTTACTTGAGATATATGTGACTCTCTTATGTTCCCATTCACCTCTATGATACATTCATTTAATTTTCATATTCACTTCTTATGCTCAGGTATGATATGTATTGACTTGAAGGACTTAACCAAGGTAGATTCAAGTAATTTCCTATAAGTGGTGATTTGCCCATTTAATAGGATTTATGACTATGTAGACTCATTTCTTGTAGCATTGATAGTGTGTTATAGTTGGTGGAGTATTTAAATACTATTCACATACCTAAGGTTTAAGTAGATGATAGTGACCTGTGGATGATGACAGTAAGGTCTTATGGAGTTTGAAATTGGAATACAAGGCTCACAATTGAGTTGGAATGAAAATTATGAGATTGTCAAAAGGGAGATGAGTCTTTGAGGGTTTTAAATGAAATATGAGATCACACCCAATATGACCTAGAAGGTCCCTAGACACCTATATGCATATACTGAACATAATATAACACTTTAGAGGCCATAATTTAGGTGTACACAGTGAAAAAGGAAACCTAGGACATTTTAGAAACCTTTAACCTTTGTTAAATAACCTTAATATATGCTAAAATGATTATGAATGTTCTTGAGGGAAGATGGTGATTTCTTAGGTTGTGGGGATATGATGAATATTTCTAACCTTTAAATAAGGATACCTAGGTATGAATACAACACTCCACACTATGTTTTACCTTGTTTTGATAATCTTAAGGGCACCATTATATAATGCATTGCCTTCATATGTAGTTGAACTCAGACATGTAGGAAATATTCACTTAGATGCACCATGAGAGAGTTATAGGTCTATATAAATATCCAAATTTTGAACCAAAGAGGAATTAATACATTCAAGACACCCTACTGAGCCTTTAATACTATTCACATTTAGGTATATGCACTGAATACTCATTCTCACAAATTAAACCTTGTCTATAGCCTATATATATTGATAGTTTGAATGTTTCTTACTCCTATAGACCCACACATGTGAACCAAAGGTTTAATATACCATGAAAATTATTTACAAGACTAGAGGAAGTAGGAATAATCATCTATTTGATCAAAGAAATCTAAAACTCAATGAAACCATTCTACTTATTTTACCCTATGTAGATGAGAGTGGTAACTAGGTTACCAAAATTATTAGCATTTATTCATATAGATTATAAGACTAAACCTAAAAATCATGCATATTATTTTAAGGTCATCAAGTTCAATTTATTTAGCTAAGAACTTGGACCCACTCTCTCTCTCCCCTATATATTGACTGACCACAAACCTAAAGTGTTCTCCATGTTTTCCAATGAGATTAGTGGAGAAAGTGGATCAGTTTTTGGCTCTTTGGGACTTGAAACACATTAATTTCTTCAATATATGCTTGTAGTGAACTTCCCTTATAGACCCCTACCTCCACCTGAGCTAATCCATATTGTATAAATATGTACCACTCAAAATGCTCTTGAAACTTGTAAATTACCTATGTTTTCTCATGTTTCAGACCAAAAACCACTATTGGTGGGAAATATGATGTAAAATAAGGGTCAGGTGATGTATGAAAGTTTATGATACAAATTGGGGACTTGAAAAGGCACATTTTTGCATGTGTGGGGCCTATTTAGTGGTAATTAGGTGTTTTTAATTTTGAGAAGGACCTTATTAGTGTATAAAATTATTTGGGTATGGCCTCATGGGATTCACTAAGGCTTTTTAAGACGTGAATGGTGGTTTTAGTGGCCTTTCAAGGTCAAGTGATGTCACATTAAGGTTAGATATTCCCCTTTTAGACCATATACATGACATCAAGAGGGGATTTCAAATGAATATCATTTAAAAATTATGAAAATACCTTAGTATCTAATAAAGGATTTCATTAGGCTCCCATGTACCTTCATAACATTATTAAAAGCTTTTAATAAAACCATAACTTATATTTCTTGCATATACCATGAAGGTTCATGATGACTCATAAGCTACATCTTTCAATCATCTCCACCATGGCACTTTTGAACTAGTGAGACCACTTAAAAGCCTATTTTGGGCTTTAAAATATGTTAAAATACTAAGGACACTTGACACAAGTTGCAATAGGGAGTAGAGATAAATCTTATGTGTTTCATGACATGAAAAGATAGTGGACCTACTGCATTTGATATGATAATTGGTTACCTTATTTTAAACTATCCTAACTCATTCGGAGGCATGAAAATTATGAGTTTTAATGGTGGGATAGGGTGTTAAGGGATTAGGTTGACCCCTTTCTATGACAAAGGGAATAAATTGGTCAATAAGTCACCCTATCATGAGGAGAGTATATGAGTGAAGTAACTACATAACATAAAAGAAAAAAAAAGCATATGTGAGAGAATAAATGACTTAGGAAAGAATGCATTTTAATCCAAAATTAATTTTTTTCATTATTTTTAAGCTTTGATTTTAAAAAATTTGTGAAAATAATTGTTTTGATTTTTAGGTCTAAAATTAACTTTTATGGCCAAGGTCCTACAACAAAAATGATTATATGTTTTCAATGTAATTTTGGATTGGAAAAGGAAGTCAAAAGAGATTTTTCTTAAAGTCTCATATTCTTTTGTACACAGTGTGAAACTATTATTTTTTAGGGTGAAACCATTGATTCCTAAAAATATAAAGCAATTAAGAAAGTTGTGAAACTACTGATTAATAGGGGGAAAAATGATACATAAGGTGAAACCAATAATGCATAGGGTGAAACCACTAATTATTAGGAAACATAGAAAAGAGTAAAACCACAAAAACTACCGATTATTGATGAAATATATTTGGAAATGTTGACTTTGTACATGTGTAGTATTTTCCCTTATCTACTTGAGGTCTTTTAAAAATGGTTGAGAATAAATGTGAAGCTATATTATGATTTCTACATTATAAGTTTAGTTCAAATATTTTCTTTATACTAACCAATCACCCTTGAATTTATATACTTTTAGTCTGAATCTGTAACATTGATCTAAGATTAAGATCAATGGTAGGGAGAGAGTACTCAAACTCATGATTGCACACATGGAGTGTGTAAAAAAATCCATTTAATAATTTTTTGGAATGTGGAAGGAATGTTGAATAAAAGTGCAACAATTGTTCCTTTTAGAGTGTGTTAGAAGACATGTAGAAGAGGAGTGTGTAAGATGACCTGAAAGAGGTGTAAGAGTGTGCATAATTGACCATGTAAGATAACACCTTTCCCACACTCCACTCCATTCCATTGAATTACCTATATTAGTTCACTAAAATTAATAAATAAAGTAATTTTGATTTAGGAAAATAGGATAATTCAAAAATATATGGAATTTCATATTAGAGGAAGATTGGACTTGATGAAGTGGAATTAATCAATAATTCTAAGAATGCTGCATTTTTAATGTTTATTATAAATTATAAATTCTATATAGTTATATTGTGAATATATTTTAAAATTGTCAAACTTATTTAGGAAGCTCTTGATAAGATTAATGTTCAAAACAATCCATTACCCCAATTAGGGATGTGTCATGATTTCAGATTAAATAGGGAACCATGTGGGTAAATTAGGTCAACTTATGATTTCTAGTTAAATTTTTATGTGATTATAAAAATTTATTTTGATTAAATTTTAGAAATAGAAGTGTTTAAAATAGTGTGTTTACACTTGATATCTGCAAACATGGTAGGGGCATTGTTTTCTTCATTCTCTCTTCATTATTTTTCAATCATGCATTTAATAATTGAGGAATAAAGGGATAATTGAATATAAATCCATAAACATTGGTTGATTTAGTTAAAATGTACAATGCATAACTTAGAGATTCAATTACATATATAATTATTTCCTATAAATCCACTATGGACTTTAACCCATTTGAAATAGTAGGGTTATGAATACCAATAACATAAATTTAGATGTGTGTCCCTCAATGGAATTTATTTTTTTATGTAATTTCAAATTAATTTTTGATAGCACTCTCAAAATTTCCATTAGTTTAGACAATAACCAAATTATCCCAGTTCTAAATGGGAATCACCAATTATCATATGTTTTAGGGAAACAACATCTCCAATAAAATTAATAAGAACAATTTTTGTTTCAAACATACAGGTGCACTCCTTAATTATTATTTTCAATATTTTTAAATTCAAGTTACATTTAAATATTTAGTTTCACATATGAGTATTAACTACTTTTTTGCCATTGTAATATTTTACATTTCACACCTTGCATGACTTAGGGCTTCTCCCAAATGAAAATTTGGTTATATACACTCATGTATATATTTCCTTTTACTCTATCAATTACATTTTTTAATAGAAGTGAGTGGTGAGGGTAATTAGTGACTCAAATTTGGTCATGAATACTTGATTATATCATTTTATCTCTATTTCACATTAATTAACTTGAGAACTTAATTTGGATCTATTTCTCCACCTCCCTCTATCTTGAACACCTATATGGACATATTTTTTTTTGAAATTGAAAATTATTTTATACAAAAACATTCTAAGTGCTAAAAGACCTTTAATAATCTTTTTGGACATATTAGGACCAAAAAATAAAATTTTTACCTAAGAGATAAAAATGTCTAGTAGGGGAAAATAGTGGTAAATGTTCCTCTCCCATATGGAATATTTTTATTATTATCTATTTGAATGGTAATTTCTCAAATTTGAATCCTCACTTAGAATTTTATCCTTATTTTTAGGATATGAATCATGAGGTTTTCCCATTGTGTATTTTTATAAATCTAGACTCAATACACATATTCTACCACTTGTAAATTTCAATACAAGGGCACTCTTATACTTTTTCACATTTTGAAAATCTTCCCTATTATTCTTAAGTCCATTTTTAATAATTTGAATTAGCCTTCAATAAATTATAAGGCGTATCTTATCCAAGCCAAATAAATGCATGATTAGGTGTTAAATCCATCTCTAAATGAATTCATATAGTCAAATGATATATGTCAAAGAAAGAACTATAGGTTAGATAACTATGTGGGATTGATATCATCCTTTGAACTATTTTATATGTAGTTAACATTCAATCATCATGGGGTGATCAATGGTAGCTTAGCCTATCACAATTCCTAGTTTTCTATTTCTAAGTTTTCAATGAATTCATATCCCTATAATGTTTTATAATTTTAATAAGATACTTTAATCTTACATACACATATTAAGGTAAATTTTACACATACATACATAATTTAATCTATCACAAAAAATGATGACCTGAGTTCTTGATTTTCAATAATGAACAATATCAACCAAATCAATACTATAGTGGTAGTTGATCTTGTCCCAACCTAGAATATTTTATCCTTCATCAATTTTACTGTCAATATTTGGGTTCTTGAAGATTCACTACATGTTTTTTATTTCAAGCCTTATGATATTTCATATAATTAACACATGGACAATAAAACAAGTCATTTTTTTCATATCTATTATTCTTTCATTTGATTTCACCTTGTCAAATTTAGTATTTTGACTTTTTTCTTCTTGTCATATATTTATTTAGATATTTTTGTTATATTCCATACAATTTATTTGAATTATATTTAATACACTTTATAGAATAAAATTTTGATAAAACATGCTTAATAGAATGGAAAGTTAGAGTCATATTTTTGGGAAAATTTTAAGTTGGTTTGGGATGTGAAAATAATTAACATGTGATGTACATGTGGCCATATTTAGGTTTACACATTCTCCCCTCCATTTATTCTTGTAATGGAATTTATAGAGTAAAGGATAAAATACTTGAGTTGTATAATACAATTTATTTTTCATACTAAACTCCAATTGTGTAGGGCTCTAAATTTTCAAAAACCATGCAACAACACATGAATCATTGATTTTTCATATTTAAAATTTAAAAAATATATAACATTATAATTTAAAAAAATGAAAGGAGAGGAAGGATTAAATTTGTATGGAGATGAAACCAAATTACTCTATAATTTGTAAAATATGGGAAGCATTAGATAAATGTGCCCCCTTGTTGAATCATTTCTATATATGGTTCCCTATGTTGAATCATTGGTAAACTGAAAGTGTTTAAGTCCAAATTTTGAATAACTAATAAAGTTATTGCTTTGGAAAAATGGATTCTTCCAATTCTCAATAATGTGGAAAAGTAGAAAATGTACTAGTCTAAAAAGGTAAAACCATACTGGGTTTGTTAAAAGTGATTATAAGGTCATTAAGTGTCACTAAACTAAAATTTACATTACCTGTAATAGAATATGGAACCTCACAATGGGTTCATTAGAACTAAAAACAAGACTATTTAGTGTCACTAAAATTAAACTTATATTAATTATAATAGAAGGAATCACAATACTAAAAATGGATTTTAATTTCAATTTCATGTTGAAATAGAATGAAGAATATTAGTGCCCTTGTTTTAATATTTTAGGACATAGAAGAATGCAAATTCTATGTTTTTAAAGACTTGATAATAGTACATTAGGGTATAAATATGCAATAAATAAACCCATTGATTTTTTTATCAAATTGACTAATTTTGACCTTTATAAAAATATAAATAAATAATACAAGTAACGATGTAAGTGAAAAAATATCGAGATGGATGAGATAGAGGCTAAATATTGAATGTAGAGACTGGTATAATTGTCAAAAATAAGATATAGTTGTTAGAACCCCTCCCAGATAGTAGTGATCTAATTTCAAAGTAGCAATATGTGGTGTTAATGTCCATATTTTGGTGGTAGTGTCCTCTATGTAGGACTATTATGAGCTTATGGGTGTATCAGTGTCTAGATTTGTAAGATCTGTTCTTACATGCATGAGTTATAAAACCCTATAGATGTCATGTTTTGATTGATTTTATGTGAAAATATTAATCCTACATGTTTTTAGGGAATCCAATCGATACAATCTAAAAAGTGTATTTGTATTTTAGTAGAGGTTCCTGATGTAATTGAACATGTTAAGGATGATGATAACTAAGATTTTGTATACTACGTAGGATGCTATAGAGAAATCATAATTAATAGGGGCATGATAGAGATGAGTTATAGTGTGATAGATATGAAATAAGATTAATCTATATTTTTCTTAAGGTATGCAAAGCATTTGTATTAATTTAAATAAAATTAAACCAGACATTAAACATGATAATGCAAATAATAAATACAACTAAGCATAACCAGAAAGTCTATGTTGATTTCAACAAAAGTCCATCATCTTATTCATACAAACATACATATTTATAGTAACTACAATTCCTAAATATTAATATTATTTTTGTACATTGGAACCAAAGAGAGGAGACTTTTAATCTTCTTGTCCCTTTAAAACTCATCCAGGATTGGTCAAAATACATATAGCTGACAATTAATACATAACGCATGAATATTCAAACAATATGCTGCATAACTTTACTTATCCATTTTATTCTCCAAACGCTTTCCTAGAAATAAAATGTTATCTCATGCCAAGACAACATTGTAGGTTCATATGACTGTACGCTGAGGGTAGAAGATGAAAAATTGGGTAGACTAGCAAGAGTCATAATAATTTCTCAAGGCATCATTTTTATTTTTCACCTCTTACACACTACTGAACCTCCCTTTTGGGTTTTTAACTAAGTAGTGTACCAGCCTTCCACACTTTTGGCATTTCAATAGGTTGACATAACTAGGTGTCCACCCTTTTAAGGTTTTTAACCATTTTATCCCTACTTGTCTCACTAATAATTCTCAATACAAAAACTTACTCAAACTTTACAAGAAAATTTAAAAAATTGTGTATTGTACTCAACTAGAAGGAGGTGGCATTACCAAGGAAGAAGGGTAGCCAGTAGGATCCTTGGCCCTAGATTAAGTAGTTGTACACTATATGAGTTATTGTTAGATCTCTAATGGTTTTTTGTAAAGAGAAACTTTGAGAATCAGGGCCACCTCACTATAGAATGAAGCCAAGTCATTTTTGAATGAATCCAAATAAAGCATCACTTCTTGAACCATGTGAATTAGGATATGCATTGGTATGTAACATATAATGAGTTATTTCAAGTTCAAGTCCTTAGTTATTCTCATTTCTACCTTTGTATTTATGACCTTTAGTTGAATTTCAGCACTCATCTACTTCAACTTTTCTGCATGTTATTTTGCCTGAGTTGAGGTTGGTGTTTACTTCTATGATGTGGCCTCTACTATCAGCATAGCTTACCACACAACATCTTAAACCATATTCTATTTTAAATCTTCCTCTTGTTTCTTCCTCCTTTATTCTTCCTCACTCTTATTTTTCTCCTCATCATCCTCCTCCTCCTCCTCCTCCTCCTCCTCCTCCTCCTCCTCCTCTTCTTCTTCTTCTTCTTCTTCTTCTTCTTCTTCTTCTTCTTTTTCTTCTTCTTCTTCTATTATTTTGTCCTCTTCCTCCGTATTTTCTTCCTCTTCTTTATTATTTTTCTCTTTTACTTCTTTTTATTTCTTCGACACACCTTAGACCTATCTCTAGGTTTATGCTTGTGCCTTCACATATTATTTTTATAGGGCTTCATCATAATCTCCCTTCTTCTTCATAGTGGATTCCTCTGCCTATTGCTATGCCTAGTCTACTAGGTCTTATTTTCTTTCTACTTCTTTTTCCTTTTTCTCTTTCTCTTCATACACTTGTTGTGCTATGATGGCTACTTCTTGGGCCTATCTAGCCATCTCTTATTCTTATTTCATGTCTACCTCTACTTCCTTTGTATTTTGTGAGCCTTTATCTTATATATCTTTCTATGTTGCTCATTGTTACACTTCTCCTTTCTTTCTCTTCTATTCTTCCTTCATAACCCAGTGTTTAGCTGTAAGAGTGGATTACTCCCTAGCATCCTATTATTCATCCATTATTGGCTAATGCTATATAATTTACTTAATGTCCTATGCTACGGTGATGGTGGGGAATCCTTTGATCACACCTTTGAACTAGGAACATATTGCTTATTTTTGTCAATTGTAACCATTCTATGTCATGGAGGTGGTGTAAAATATTTAGGAGATAGTTGTGCTTCCTACGTAGTAGCTGGTCGACCAAATGTGTGTTTCTCTGAAGTAGGGTATAATCTTGCCTCCTACCATGTTATGGGCCTATGCACAAGTTATTCTAGTGGACTCTTTGGAAAGGGTAAAAATATGACATTAGGTATGAATGTTGGAATAATCAAAGGATACAAGAAGTCCATTCTATGATGAAGTTGCTTTGCCTCTTCTTGGACTGTGTCAATAATTATGGAATGTGGGAAAGCTAGGAGATACATCCATAGCTCAGGTGGAACCTACTTCCATATTTTCACTATACACACCACCTTGTAGTAAAAGGGCTCTTTTTACTCCTCCTCATAATAGTATCTAACCATGTCTACCAAAATGACCTGGTAGACTTCCTATGCATCGGTACCCATCTTCATAAGGTCATAGGAGCTAGATATTTGTAACACCTTTTCATCATCCTTCTAGTTCATTATGATGTATGCTATTTTATTTGAAGAAGGGGACACCAAATGTAGATATTATTTACACTTCCAATTATGCTACTATTAGTTTGATGCTAACTCTAGTTATTGTATAATAAGAATGTATATACTTGATGGTATAAATTGTAAAGGGGTTACTCATCTAGCTATGTTATTTTTTTATTAGGCCACTTCAACCTCTACCATTTCCATTATGATGAATAAGGGGAGTGGTTTGAATGTTGAGCATGGTAGCTCATGAATTATGATAAAGACTCCATTAGGTGATAGAGTGATTGTGGCATGTTGACCCATGTACTTTGGGACATTAAGTGGCACTCTAGGGTGTGTGGAAATGAGGTTCAAGCACTCCTCCTACCAAAATTTAAAAATTACCTCATGTGTGAGGGTTCCTTATTCCTACATCCATGCTATGTTTTAGAACTAATATGTTAGATATTAACCCATATCTAGGTGTACTTTTTATTTTGGTGATTTCTACCATGTGAAGTAAAGCAAAAAAGATCAAAAACTAATACTGCAATGTTTGCCTATGAGTGGTGTGGCACTTGTTAATGTTTGTGATCAACTCCTAGATGAATTACTCAAGCTAGTTGAATTATTCATTCTAATGGATCATCCTATGAGATATATTCACAACTCTCTTAGGTATTTACTTAGCATACCTGATCATATACAAAAATATTCTAGTGATGCACTAGATGAGGATGCACATTGGTTCATCAAGGATTTCATCAATAGGAATCCCCCAATTTTGTCACATAAATAGGTCCCAAAATTCGTGCAATATGGGAGGTGTTCTGGTCATATAGGTAAGTAGGGAATCTCCACACATAGTCATGCCCAAGGCTTGGTCAATGGCTTGTATGCCAAATACCATAGTCTTGTACGGGTCCAAATAGATTCTGCATTCATTGTATCTCCTAAGAAATATTTGAACTATATTTATTAGGTCACTAAATGTCATAATCCATAATAATAACTCAATTTCTATGTTCAAAAATTGATGGGGAGATACAAAGGTGAGAAATTACATAGAATCAACAAGATCAGGGTAGAAGAGCTTCTGATCAGCTTTGTAGAGGTATTGAAATTGATCTTGATCACTATACTTGGTTTTCTAAAGTACCATATCAACACCCATGGCTTCCTTTTATATTTTAAATAGGGGTTAGATTAGTTCCATGGCATCCATGTCTATGCAAGAGGAGATTTGAATGATCTATATTATCTATGTAATGAAAAAAAAATTGCTCTTGATAACTGTAGCTCATGAAAATATGTTAAGGATGAAATGAAAAATTGGTGCTCAAATATAGATTTTATAGATTTGGCACCTCTTGGATTTCACATCCAAGTCATGCTTAGTTGTGTAGTCATCTTGAATGCAATGGTAGATGTGGAAATTTTGTATTTGATATATACATTAAAATAGTTAGTCATTGAAGCATGTGTGGAATTATGCCATTATGATCTTTAGTATCTGTATAAAGGGTACAAGTAGATGATGTTGACTAGATACCAATTTGTTGAAGATCACATTAATTTACCCTTGGATCTTACATTTACTTTTGGTGGATGACCATTATCCAATAGATATCTTATTTATTAAACATTTTAGCATCTTTCTTGGACTTAATATTTTTTAGTCATTCCTCTTTGATGTTTTTGATGGTACATATGGATCTTCTTATGCACATTTAGTGAACATGATGCTTTGTATTTGTAATTCAGAAATGTTAATGTTGAGATCATATAAAAACAAAAAAATAAAAAAGAAACACACACAAAACATGCAAATCAAGGAAATCATAATCTAGATGGTGCTACACATCACCCACTTAGCTTACAGAGTGATATCAATAAACTATTGGTGGTAGGGCTTAAGCCTACAACCATATACCCATCCTAGTAACATGGTTACCTAAAGATCCCTTAAACCATAATTCCTTGATGTATTAGGTCATGTATAATGTAGGGCACTTTCCATCTTATTTGTAGTTTACCTAGAAATGCTTTGTACCCGTTATCATACAATAAAATTAATTGATATTTTTGAAATTATTTGTGGTACAAGTTTCTATCATGTTAGGGTTTTTGACCTTGATTTTCCACTTCCTGTATCCATGCTATTCTAAATATAAATTCATCCAACTGATTTATCTTCAAGAGCAAATTAGTAAGACACTCTCAATCTTCAAGTTCCATGACCATGAATATGCATAGGGTGGGTACTAGATATTCCATCAGCATGATTACTTATAAACCATACACCAATTGAAATGATGCAAATCCTATAAATATTTTATAATTTGTGAATTATTCACATAAGATGACATGAATGTGATCTTCATAGTCATCCTGCTTGACATTTCAAATTATTGTGAGGATTTTTTATGTTACCTTATTGGAGTCCTTAGCTTGGCTATTCACCTGTGGATGATAGGCAATGATTTTATGATGGAAAGTCATAAAGTCTTCAATCAAGTCCTTGATAGTGTTATTTATAAAATGTGTTCCTCTATCACCAACTAAATTTATAGGGCATCCAAACCTAGTACTGATATTTTCATATAGGAACTTCACTATGTCCTTTGTGTATACACATAATGTTAGACTGTAGGGTTTGGAAACCTTCCTAACATGGTGTATAGTGACCAGTGATCCCCTAATTAGGTCCATAAGATCCCCATATTAGTCATGCCCCTACTTAGTAAATGTATTCTTAATCATAATTATAGGTATGAACTATCTTCTCTGAGCCATGATTGATTTATAAGCATGATGCATTTTTTATTACATACATTCTAGTGAACCCAAAATGAACTAACCCTTGTAGGATTTGTTTAATTATTTAATTATTTTCCATCATTATTTTTATGATATATTTTCCATATTAGGTTGATTGCATCAACCGAGATCTAATTTCTATGCATAGGGTTTTAGTTATAGGATAATAGATTGACTCAGTCAACCCAATACATTTTTTTAGACTTTCTGACATCCAGTCCAGACTACTAGGTCATCCTAGATGACTTTATAATTTTTAAGACATTGGGTTTATACTTCTAGGTTGACCCAATCAACCCTATACATTATTAGGCACTCAATATCAAGTTTCTATAAACTTTGATTGACCCATTTGACCCAGGTAGTAGAATTTGTAGGTATATATCAAGGTTATTGAATGACAATATTCATTATTTACATATATGATCCACCAAGGATCCTTTTTATCTCTCTTTCTCTTTCTTTATATTCTTACCTTTTAAATTTTGTAGTCTTCAAAACTACCCTTGCACAATCAACTATATAAACACTACCGACCCAATTTTGTGTTTGTGTGATGTATGAATAACTAGGTCAACTCTATTGGCCCTATTCATTTTGACTTCTATTTTATAGTATAAGGTTGATCATATCAACCTTTTTCTATATTATGTTCATAAATTGTTGAATATATCAGCATTGTACCTTGTTTTAAAGTTAGAATTAACCTTATATACTAGTAATTAGTTCACACTTTCTTTTCTTATTGCTTACATGCTTAGAATATATCACATAGTATAATTAGGGGGTTTCTAATTAATCTCTTAGTTTCAATATATTTTTATTCATGTACACATGATGAAATCACAAAATATAAATAAGCATTTTAACATTTTTCTACCCAAGGCCAACCTACTTGGATTTCATCACCAAGGGGGAAGCTAACATGATACCCTAGTCAAGGATAAGACATGGTTAATGGTATATTTTGGCTAAGAAATTGACACTCTTATCACTATGGTATCTGAATTGAGGGGGTTGACCCCAATACCAAGCCTATATTATTGTGATTATAGTCCCTTTTAGCTTAAACTAGCTGAAACTATCTTTAGATTGTCATTCTAGTTCCCTGCTTACAGTCAACTTCCCCTCACATTTAAAATCATATCTTATTATTCTAATAAACATTGATGTTGATCAATTAGTTAGATATTTAAGTTATAAGTTTATTAATTTATATTTTCTCAAGTGTATTTTATATATTGAAAACTTTAATTATCTATCATTGGTGCAAAGTTTTGTGTTATATTCTTCATTAGATTGGCTAGCATTAATACAATTGACTATTTGTTTCCCTTCAGTCTTTCTTTTCAAGTTACTTCAAAAACTTATCTTATTTCAATTCAAAATATATTATAGGCTTTCTAATTTTCCATATCTTTTGCACTAAGTCAACCCAATTGATCGTATACCTTTTTCTATCCTCTATTCACTATACTCGTTTGACCTAATCAGCCATATACTATTTATAGGCCATGTTCTCTATGATAGGTTGACCCAGTCGACTCTATATAGTTTCCTATCACTTCTTATTTCTTTGTGTAGTTATCCAGTCTTATATCATCATGATGAAGTTTGTTAAACCTTATTTTATTCAAAAACATTGGATATATAAGTATTTGGATAATAACCTCACTTATTTCATTACTTCAGATGAAAATATCCAATTTCTTCCTTCCTCTTCTCCTAAAACAAAACCAATCACTATACAATGTAATGTATTTGAAGTCATTCATCCTAATCATCTTCCCAAAACCAATTTTTGGAATCTTCCACTAACTAATACTTATCCTATCAACATGCATACCCTTTTAACCAATGCTCATAATCCTCTTGGTACACCCATAACAAGATCACCAAGTCCTAATAATTCCCGAAGTAACATGGTTAAAAAAACTCAAATTAATGGTTCTTAATTATTCAAAAACCTTGATGACAATATTATTTGCACCCATCACAATAATGGTGGATTTACAAAGATTCCTTCTTCTTCTACCATACTTAAGACAAATAAACCCAATGTTGGGAATCCTCCACCTACAAATAATCTTCCTCCTACCAACACTAATAATCCTCTTGCTATCAACACCAATACCCCTCCTAAAAAAACCAACCCACCTATTAATAAAACTCATCTTCTTGCACATGTAATTAAACAAATTAACATCATGAAAATAACCAATCAATCTCAAATGATAAACAAGAAACAACATTTATTAAACATGACTAGTCAACCACCTCAAGTCATCATATCTCAAATAAATCAAAATTTTGACCCTTATCCTCTTAGAGATGCCAATGGGATTATCATCCCTCAACCTCCAATGAATAATGAAATGCTTCAAAAACTTCAAAATGAACCTTTATCCCAATTCATTGCATCCATAGATATTGGAAATATATCTCCAACTATCACAAATAATAGGACTAAGGACCTTACTATCTTTCTTAAGTCTTTTGGTAATCTATATAGGGAATGGGTCCAAACTAACACCTTTGCTACCACCAAGCTCTTAGCCAAAAAAAAATTTGGTGATGCACTTGAATGGTACAACCATCTTCCTAGGCATTTCATCTCACAACTAGATGTTTTAGTCAATGTTCTAGTGAATTAATTCTAACATGATGACCTTTCTAAAAATTACCTTGGCTATTTCATCAATGCCAAGCAACTTTTTAATGAATCTTATCTGAATTTCATCAAATAATGGAATTATATCACTCATAAAGTGGAACATAACATGAATGATGATACTATTTTAAAATTATTTGTTACTACTCTTAAACCTCCCCTTCAATATAAAGTTCAAATCTTTTCACCTAAAACTTTAGAAGAAGCCTTAGACCAAGAAAAAAGGTAAGACTTTCTTATGACTCAATTTAAACCACCTCATAAAATACTAAATAACCTTTTCAATCATTTTCTCATAACATTGATTCATCCAAGCCTCCCCAACCTCAAAATAGAGCATCTAATTCAACCAATTTTATATGAACCCACCCTCCCTGTACTCTTTAAAAATTTAAGAATAAATTTCCACCCTCTAAACCCATGATATTTTATCCTTCCAAACGTCCTCCAAAATGATATAATCATGATATTTTTTTGTTGGTGGCATGATACTATAGGTCATTCTCATGAGTCTTATTTTGATATTCACTGATTTATTCTTTCTTCCTTGCTTAGTCCATATTTAAATATTGATACTCTCACAAATTAATGTTATCAAGACTATCTTCAAGCTTCTCAAAATCAATCTCAAGAAACACAATCACATCAATCATCTCATACCTACACGTCATCCACTAATTTTTTTCAAACCATAGTTGATCTTTCTTCCTACACCAATAAGGAAATGATAGATAACATGAACAAATTTAGATATATTATTGCATCCATTGAACCTCAACCTCTTAGGTCACATAAATGAAAAAAGTACCTAGTTCAAATGCCTACTCCAAAGAATATCATCCATGGTTATCTTTTACCTTCTTTATCTCTTCATACCTCTCCTAAAAATCATGTCACATTCAAAATACCTAAAATATAACAAACCAACACATTTACCTATCTACAAATGCACCTACTAACCCAATGAAAATCATTCTAATGGTTCCATATCACCTCACTCCAACTCACATGTTGGGGCATCTTGTGATGCCCATCTACATGTCCCTTTAGACATTGGGGCATCTTGTGATGCCCATCCCTATAGCCACTTACCCTTTGGTGCATATTAAGATGTACACTCTTATTCTACAATGCATAATACTAACCAAATCTAGGTTCAAGAAACGTTTTGAGACTTAAAGACTTGTATTTCACGTGCTCATCTTTGATACAAATGTTAACATAGATCTTGTTCTTTTTGTATCATGTTTATTTATTTTTGTTCAATATATTTTTTTTAATTTCACTTTATAAGAATCATAATTTCATTTAGATTCTTTGTTTTTCTTACACATTACATTTGGCATTTGTTTTAACTTTTTGTTCTTATATATCTCTTGCATTTGTCTTTTTATGTTATTCTTTGCCTTAGTATCTTTATGATTATTTTTTCCCTTATTTATAATTCACCCCCATGGGTTTCTCTTTTGTGAGTTTGCAGTATAATACCATGGATAAGACCTGACCCTCCTCATAAAATACCATCTTTCCTTCTTTGCTCATTTTTAAAAAATTCATGTTTCTTTTTGACACCCTCATGGGTTTTTTTTTTCTTTTTACGAGTTGTAGTGTAAGACCATGGATAAGACCTATCCCTCCTCATAAAATTACCATCTTGTCATTCCTTTTATAATATCAAATTTTGTATCTTTGTTCTTAGCTTTAGATTTAGATTTTTTTTATTGATGGAATTTACACAAAAATCTATGTTATCATGTTTTCATCCATTCCCTCATTCTTATGATAAGGAATCACACTTTACTATCATTATATCCCTTTTATCTATTTGTCACATTGTTTTTAGAATTTGAAGAAATTCAAACATTTTCATGTGTCACTCCTCTTGATTTACCCTTTTCTCACTCCACATTGGATAAAACAAGGTTGAAGTCACTATAGCACTTTTATTTCACCTAGATTTACGAGACTCTTATACCCCATGCTTTATGAAGTTCTCTCTCTTAGAAACCTTGTCTCAAGTATTCAAATGAAATTCATATTTGTCGGCCATGTTTGGTTTTCCAAATCCATATGGAGGAAGAATATAAAAATACATAAATAAATGTAAAAGACAAATCATTTGAAATAAAAGGTAATGATAAATAAAATGCAACATATAAATCTCAAAAGTCAAATCACACCAAAAGACAAGATTACAAGAAAATATCCTATCTCTATTAGAAGTTCAAAATCCATAGTTGGCCTTACATAGAGATAAGGTCCTTTGGGGTATAGTAGGACAATATATTGGAATAGGAGAGTTAAAAAAACTCTATGGTGATACCTACATTCTCATGCAATTACCCAATCTTCATAGTAGATTGATGGCTCTGTAAGGGGTCTAGAGGAATGGGTAACATATTATGAGGACACAGGTACATTTTAATTTACATACATATAAAATTCATAGTATGATCTATATACTTCATTTTTGACCTAACACTTGTGTAAATAAGAAAAGTTCATCATAGTCCTTAAGGTCAAAACTCCTCTTGTTTTGACAAACCTAATTTGAGTGTCTTGACTTCAATAAAGAGTTCATATACCTTGGTTTTTCCTTCATTATTCACTCCACCCATTTCATTTCCCCCCTTGATAGGCAAATTGTGATTCTAAATCTATTTTCCCTCTTCTATTATCCCTTCTTCTTCACCTCTTAAAAACATGCTAGCATTAATTTTTTTTAGTTTTATCTATCATTGGAGCAAAAAAAAATGTTTGAGAAACTATGGATTACACCCTTACACCATTTATTTCCACACCATATCATTTTCATACTAGTCATGTCACTAAGTGGTTGTGTTTTCTTACATTCTATCTCAGAACAATGCACTAAGTTTGAATTTTCATCCTTTAGAGATTTTTGATTTTCATTTCTCCATCATGTTCTTATTTTTTGGACTCAAATTATCTTACATATGACATTTGGTATTCTTACATGTTTTTATTTATGTGTGATTTTTTCATGTTTGTCTCACATCAATTAAACTTCACTTTCAATCTTTCATGTTTTTTTCCTATCTTATAGGGAGTCACTTTTCACTTTCTTGCATATATTTATTCAAATTTTCTTACATGGATATTCCCTTTTTTGTCATTCTTGTTTTACATACTTCCCAATGTGATTAACTATGTTCTACATTCCTTCTTTCCATTTATGTTTTACATGGTTTCCAACATGATTTACTACATTTTACCAATCATTTGTCATTCTTTTGCCATCATTTTTTCTTTCATTTGCCTTAAATATTATAACCTTTCCTTAACAATTATAATTTACCATTTTTTATTAATACCCTCATATCTTTGCCTTAACTCATTTTCTACTACCATATGTATATCTTCCAAAAAATTCATTTTTTGGCTATTTTTTGCACTAACTTCTATAGGTTCACCTACGATTCTTCACATTGGATGTCTTCAAATATACTGCATTCTTCTTTTTTATCTATAGAACTAAAGTAAGTAAAGGTATGCATTTTTAAATTTTGTCCTTTCCTTTATCTTATTTTTTACTTGCTACACTTTACATAACATCAACATTATGTGTTATCGTGTTCAATCCCAAAGCACCATCTCATGTTACACTTACGTGACATGTGATGAGCTTCAATAGGGGAATATATATAGACATAATATTTTAAAAAAATTATTGATTACTAACACTTTTTATCTTGTAAGAACCCATCGATTCTCAATTTATCTAAGTGCACGCCTTAAGAGGTGCACTAAGAAAGGGATGGGTAGACCATTGGTGCTTCATAAGATTATTGTCCCTTTAACCACTTTCCATATACACACTTTTCTTCTAAAAACCATTTACCCTAAGCTTATTATTCTTAGTCTTTCCCATTCCAAACATTTACCACATCATTATCCTCTATATTCTTGCCTTGATCCCGTTTCACTAGTTGACTGTACTAGGTTGACTAGTTTTTAACCTCTAATTACTATATAGGTTTGAATAGGTTAACCTTGTACTATTTAAGGATATTTATCACTTGGAGTTTTGTTACCCCTTTAATCAACCTAACTCAGGACCTAGTGATTTATCTCCCAAAAATATATAGGTTAACTGGGTTGACCTTGTACAATTGACATATTTAGAAGGATTTATGACAAGATCTACCTATATATATAATTTCATTTCCAACCATTTGTAAGAATAAAAGAAAATAATAATAAGAGAAAATGAACATGTACTTATTGGCCATTCTCCTTGAGGAATAAAACCTAGGGTTCCATACTTTCTTTTCTTATATAGATCTTATCTTGTGGAGAAGTCTTTTGGATGAATAGATAGGTTATCTATCCTAGAGCTAATTTATATTTGTTATCATTACATACCACAACAATAAATTTCAAATAACCTTGGTCAAGGGAGATATTGAGGCTCAATAGGTTCATTTTCAAAGATAAGTATTCCTAACTTTATTTCTCCTTTGTAAGAGTAGATAGATAATGTAGTTGTGCTTATTTCTTCCATGCATTAAGATTTTATATACATTGATGCGAGTATATGTCTTCTATGAATGTTTAGTTTTTTTTTGGTTTCGAACACCCACTTTATGTAAAAATATTTAGTGTGCACTAGATTAGATTTACTTTCTTGTCTATTAGAATAGAGTGAATATTAAACCTAGGACTCTTTTAGGGTTTTTGCATGATTATGTTAGACTGTATGCTTTGGAAACCTTCCTAGCATGGTGTATTATGTTAAATTATCCCCTAATCAAGTCTATTAGATCCTTATACTGGTCATTCCCACACATAACAAATGTATTCCCAATATAAATTTTAGGTATGCTCTATCTTCTCCATGCCATGAATGATTTATAGACATGATGCATTTTTGATTGCATACATTCTATACTTCTAAACCATACAACAACAAGAATGGTGTAAATATTATAGCTATTTTTTAATGTGTGTGATATGCCCATAAGATCACAAGAATGTGATCTTCCTAGTCATCCTAGTTGACATCACAAATTTTTGTAAGCATTTTCACCAGTACCTTATTGGAGGCTTTAGCGTAGCCATTAGCCTATACATGATAGGCATTTATTTTATGATGGGAGATCATAAAATATTCAATAAAGGCATTGATAGTGTTATTCATAAATTGTATTCCTCTATCACTAACTAACTTTATATGTCATCCAAACTTGGTAATGATATTTTCATATAGGAACTTCACTACATCCTTTGTACCATAGTTAGGTGTGGTAGCAACTTCAACCCACTTAGCAAAATAATTTGTCATAGTAATGATGCATCTTGATTTAATACACTTGATTGGTGGGTTGATTTGTCTGAAAAAATAAATCCCCCATTGTTTGAAAGGATGTTCTACTAATACGGGCTATAATGGCATCTCTTCTTTTTGGAGTGACTTACCCATGCATTGGTAGAAATCATAGTGATACACAACTTTATATGCATCTTGGAACAAATTTGGCCACCATAGTCCACTTTGTAGAATATTTCTAGCTATATCCTCTCTTATGAAATGTCCTCTTATGACTCCTTGATGAGTTTCCTCCAAGAGTTGAGGTTTTTCATGTTTGAGGACAACCCTTCATAAGACTTCTTCTTTTCCCAAGTGATATAGAAGTCAATTAATAATGTTATATGGCAATACTCTAGTCACAAATTTTTATTGTCCTTATCCTAAAAGTGTATAGGGAAGATTCCTTTATCGAGGAATTTGGCAATAGATTCAACATTTTTAGGAATCATAGAGACATGGAAAACATGGGCATTAGGAGAGTCTTCTTATAATTATTTCATCTCTTCCCCATTTGGGATAAAACTAAGGTGGTCTAGTCCTACATTCACCTTTATTGGCTTAACATTTATGCATAATTAAAACTCTTTGAACAACATAAACTATTAAGAAATTCATCCTTCTAGCATTAGTTAGTTAACCAGATATCATAGGGATTGGTGGTCAGTAAAGAATTTAAATGTTATTATAAGTAGATAATGCTAAAAAAATTATTGTACAAACATGATGGTCAGTTCTTCTTGCTCAATATTTGTATAATTTTTCTCTTCCTTAGATAGTTTTCAGCAAGCAAAGTGGATAGGATAGTCAAGTGCACCATCTCTAGGCTATGTAAGTATAACACCGACTGTGATGCCTAAAGCATCTACATATATGTGGAAAGGCTTGTTCCAATCTCGGAAAACTAGTATGGGTGTAGTAACTAGTCATTATTTCAACTCAATAAACTCTACTTGACATTATGAGGTCTAGATAAATTTTGTATTTTTGAATAGTAAAGTTTCTAGTGGAGATGAAATAGTTACGTAGCCTTTGATAAATTTTTGGTAGTAGCCTGTATGTCTAATAAAATAGTGCACTTCAGTAGAACTAATAGGTGGATACATACTTAGTATTACTACAATGTTTTCCTAATCTACTAGAATACCTTTTTTCCATACTACATGTCTAAGTAAAACTCTAAATGGTGTAAAAAATAAGCATTTCTTTATATTCAAGGTGATTTATAGGGTTTAGTATCATTCCAACATTAAACATATCTTGGAAAAATGCTCTTTGAATAGAGATAAGAATACCCAATCATCAAGTAAACTTCCAAGAAGTCATGAATGAAATCCTTGAATGTTATAACTAGCATGCGAGAGAACACCATAGGTGCATTCTTAAGGCCAAAAGGCATGACCTTAAATGAAAATTAACCCTATTATATTGAAAAAATTATTTTGGATCTATCCTCTTCTATGATCAGAATCTGATGATATCCATTGACCCTATCTATGAAAGAATATACTTTGTATCCTGTGACAGACTCCAAAACTTCATCTATGAATGGTAATAGAAATGGATTCTTTATGTAGTCATCTTAGAATGCAATAGTCCCAACATACTTGGATTTATCCTATTTTCTTGGGATGAAATACCATGGGGATTACCCAATGTTTTTTTTTAATTGGATAGATTATTCATGTATCCTACATTCTATCTAATTTGGCCTTTAATTTCAACTTCATATTTGGATTAGGCTTATAAGGCCACTTCTTGACTAGCCATACACACTCTTTTATTTCAATATGCATCATACCAAAATATGGGTCAAATCTTAAGTATTCTAATAATTTGGTGGTAAATATGTCTTGGTAATCCCTTGAGAGTTGTAGAGCTTCCAAATTTTAGTTTTCATCAATAATCACCTATGCTTACTAGTTTTGGAACCTCCTCAATTCTAATGTTAGTGATATGCTTCTTCATAGACTATTGATAAATATTATGTTTTTCATCATCCACATATTAATTTATACTCCTTTTCCATTCTTATTTAGTAATTTGGATGCTACGTAGCTTTTATTCATCATTCAATGTTGCACTGGTGTCCTTGAGTGGTTCTACAAGTCACTTAGGCTCAAATAAATCACTCTAGTCCAGGTCACAATCAAAATTTAAATCTTTTCTATTTTGTGCTTCATCTTGTATGTGATGACATGGCTGCATTAAAGCTTATTATTCCTTCTTAGAAATTTTTTACCTTTGTAATGCCTCATTAATATAAGAGGCTTCATTATTTTGCATAGTAGATTCTATTGTGGTGCTCGAGTCTTCTGCACACCCTTGGCATAAAACATACTTGAGTTTCTAAAATGCATTGTGGACTAGTATATTTTCATCTTAAAACACAAAGGTGTTTATAAAATCACTCTGCACTTGTGCCTAATGCTTAGACTCCCTTATATGTTATTCCTGCATGTACCATGTTACTGGTAATGGAACAAGTGTATAGTGGAAGATGTGAACCCATTATTTTGGTGTGACATGTTACTCATTCTAGACATTAACACACTTATGTAAATGTATTTTGGGGTAATCACCTTGAAAAAGTGGCCAACTAGTGTGGATTAACTATGGTAGCTGAAACCTACTGATTATGAGCTCATAAGCATCATTTATTTCAAGCTAGTCTTTGTGATGAGTTTCCCACCATCTTGTAGAAACTCCCTTTAAATAATAATTTCAAGTGTTGACTAAATAATTAATGGTGGTAATATGGACATGAAAATTTTGAATGAAATCATTGATGTCCACTATTACATAGTACACAAGCAATTATCACTCATGTGTAAATACCATTTACATCAGCTAGAGTTCATGGTCACTTTTACCCCAATCAAGGAGGTGGGTATCTGAGTCACCAATAATAGATGAAGCCATTTCCCATGATAAAGTGCCTTCCTTTTTCAACTCTATGTATTCCTACATGTGATTGTCAACTTGATACAAGAAATCAACTTCTAACCTAGTGGGATATTTTGCAAACATAAAAGCACATTCTTTAATAACAAACTGATATACTACCAGTTATGTGGCTATTAGTTTGGGTCTCCACTATTTTGATGTCTAGATTTGATGAGTGAGAAGTGATTGTACCTATGTTTTATAATGATGGTACAAGAAGTTACATTTAGTTACACATAAAGCTTTTGGATTATCGTAAGTATTGACCTTCATCTAACTAGTTTCTTACAGAGGGTATCTAGTTTAGTTAGAATTATGTAAGGCTTATGAAATATATTTAGAATAATGGCAACAACTTTATCACCTTGATGTGCCTCAAGTTGGTTATACACTGTATTGATAGTCCTTTATCAATCATATTCCCATTTATTTCCTATCAGTGTAGGGTAGTGTGTTGCTACATTATTTATGTCTATGACCTCAAAGTCATCTTGTGGATTCAAGTTTGTGACTTTGATTTTGATATCCTCTAATCTACCAATAGGCTCAATTTTTTTTTAATCAGCTAAGCTCAAAGTCAGTAGGCTATATCTGAGAACTGGTCATCCAATTGTTTCCCATGTAGATCTAGGAATCATATTAACTATGATACTAAAATTAAAGATAGCATTTAGGATCTCTTAATCAGCAACCTCAATATGAATCTATGCATCAACATACCAAGGTTTTTTCATCTTGACATACCAGATTAGTTTTTCTATTTTTTATTAACCATGATGTACACATTTCAAAAGATTATGCAGTAGATTCATGATGTTCTATCATATGTCTTGATTTCACATGGTACTCAAAAATTTTAGGAGATCCATGATCACGATGAAAAATATATCGTCATATAATGCACACTATTTGGCCATACATTTGTGCATTAATTGATATATCATCATTATCAATAGTTTCTTGATGTTGAATGTTCTTCAACAACTACACAAATTCTTGCACAAGATTTTTTTACATATCTAGATCTTGATATTTATCCTATTTAAATTTTTTGATGCCCTAATCTTGAGGCATCTCAAGTGGAGGCAACCATTTGTATTCATGTTATTTTCATGTCAAAGCATTCAAAAATGCATTTTATTTAGGATTCAAACTTACCATATTTACATTTTAGATGCATTTATCCTTTCTCTGCTTCTCTAAAATAAGATAATATTATATGTCATGCTGATCAAAGACTCTATAATATGCACAATACAAATATCATTATGGGTTCATCAGATAACTATGTTGGACATGATTGTATTCCCCATATATATATCATTACAGAGGAGGCCTTTGATAGTTATTTCCTCTACTATCTTGGTATCCTACTTTTTAACTACCTCAACCTCATCTTCTTTTATATTGATATCCCCCCAATATCCTCCTTGTTGCTACATAAAGTTCTAATGATAGTACTATTGATTTATATTTCCCATGCTAAATTTATATTTCATAGCTAGAGTGGTCCAATTCATCTATTATTGTTGCATTATGGATGAGTTCCAAGGTGTTGGATACTAGTACTAAGGGGATGCAGATGTCCAATTCAGTGAAGAAGGAGTCCATCTAGCTAGACCATGAGGTTGATACTATTGTGAAATCGTAATGCATTGTGGACCTATTTGGGTCACACAACTCTTATTAGCTTCTAGGCTTGGGCTTGCATGCTTCATTGAGGATATTTGCTATAATGTGATTGTAAATACATTTTTGGAGATTCCCTCTTTAATCTCTTATAAATCTCTATAATTTTTCTCATCATGGTTACTTGATTTGTATAAATTACAATACAAATTCTATATATTTTTAATATATTAATGTAGAAGATGGCATTGTGTCATGGCATGCCCTACTAACTAGTAGAGTTCATGGAATTATGTCTTGAATTTAGGATAATTATTTTGGTAGTGTTCTTGTTTTTAGTCTATAAAGCATATATTAAATTTAGGCTTATCCTCCTTATGGTATTGTTACATTATTTTCATCAAATCTTGTATTGTGTTTTAAATTTTAGAATTAGCAATAAGATATTTTCCATAATCTTTAATCTCTTCTACATGTAGTGCAACAACTTTGGCATCTATTTTTATCTCATATTAGGTTTATGTAGTGGTAAAATGAATCTTGTTTCATTGTCCATAAATGAACCATGTTACTTTATCTTTATCTATCAAAGTGAATTCTACTTTATTCATTACATCAAAAAATATGTCATCATAGTCATTGACCGACTCTCCAAAATTTTGCCTTATCTGCTTTAGGTCTTATATTATCTATCTAGTGCATTTCTTAATCCTAAATTATGTGACGAGCCAATCCTAAAAATATTTTAAAATTTATTTCTAAGGATATATTTTGTATATAATCTCAAATGCTCTCCCATATAGAGCCCCTACTAATTTTCACTTTTGTAAATTTTCATCATTGATGCCCTTAACTTACAATTTCATCTTGCATGTTAGTCGGTACTATTTAGGGTCTATGGACACATCATAGATGGATAAGTTTAAGAATCCTCCTGACTAATTCAACATATTGAATGGTATGAATGGAGTATTTTATGTAGCTAATATTTTAGGCATCCATGTTCTGAATGATCTTATTTGCATACTACTCTGTGCACCAGAATAATTATCATTCACACTTTGTTTGACTATGATTTCTTCATATTTTTATTCAAATTAAAATAATTATATGGCCTTAAAATCCTTCCTAATATTTTTTTTTGAATGTTTGTACCCAAATTATTTACTTACTCTAAAAATTATCTTTGTTGATTCTTATCCTCCTACTTGCCTGGATGAAATTTTTACTAGAATATACAAGATTCGGTTGTAGGGATGCATACACTTCTGATGAATAATTATTTCTAGTGACTTCTTCCTTTGATGTAGTTGAAATTTTAAGTATCCTATGACTAGGTTTTATTTATATATGTAATTATTCTTCTTTTGATAATACCTTTTCTTGTAGTTACACACTAATTCTATATTCTATCTGTTCTACTCCTAAACTACTCTCATATTCTTCTTCACACATCTCATCTTCATCTCATTCTTCATCCTCTCATTATATATATCATCATTTATCATCATATTATTTATTCATCCTTCACTCATCATCTCTCTCATAACATTTTCACACTCATTCATCATCTAATCTATTATTACTCTTACTTATACTCGTAGTTACTTGGGTATTATTCTATTTATTTCATCTATTTTATTGTCACAATTCCCATTCTGAAGCTAAAGTTTTCTTTTAAATGTTTATTCTTCTAATCTCCATTATGGATTCAGGTTCAAGATCTACTTAATCATTTATCCACCATTCACTATCATATGTACACATCCCCATACACTCTAATTGAGTACTCCATATTGGTTGAAGTAGGCATAATGGCCTTATCCACAACCAACGTCTTCAACAAGAGAGGTAGTAACTACAAAATGTTACCTTTGATTCCTTAGACAAAATAGTCATATATATATATATATATATATATATATATATATATATATATATATATATATATATATATATATATATATATATATATATATATATATATATATATATTCATTCTATATATGCTTACACTATAAACTCATTGATATATCCATTTATGGTGGTGGTAACCCAATAGTCTATTGCTCATCTCTAATCACTTTCGAGTTTTAAAAACTAGTCTATCTTTTCTTCTGTCTAGGTAATAGTTTATTTCATTCTAGAATTAAAGCTATAGTATTTCAGCCTTGTCAACCAATTAGTCAGTATTTTAGGAAGATTACACTATAAAATTTTGTATATTTCTTTGTAAAAATGATCCTGAATAATTTCACTTATGGTAAGACTAGTTCTTTTAGATTCTTCTTCTACGAAGTGCCATACTTTTTGGTCTAACCATGTTTCAATATCTCACTATCCTAATAACCATCTTAGCATGGTTTCCTCTAGGATTGTTTAAATTATCACTACACCATTGTTAGTAGAGGTTCCTGATGTAACATAACATGCTAAGGATGAGGATAACTAGGATTTGTTATATTACACAAGATGGCAAAGAGAATTCATAATTAATAGAGGCATGAAAAAGATGAGTTATTGTATGATAGATAGGAAATAAGATTACTCTAGGGTTTTCTTCAGGTATGAAGATCATTTAGATTACTTTAAATAAGATTAAACCAAACATTAAACATGATAATATAGACAAGAAATAAAATAGGAAACCATAACTAGAAAGTCTATGTTGATCTCAATAAAAGCTCATCATCTTCTTCATACAAACATAAAAATTTATAGTCACTTTAGTTTCTAAATATTCATATTATTCTCATACATTTTTGATAAATAGATGAGACTATTCATCTTCTTATCCCTTTATAACTCATAGAGGATAGGATAAAATACATATATCCAGCAATTTCATACATAACACATGAATATTCAAAGAATATCATGTGAAATTTTACTTATTCATTTTCTTCTCCTAACATTGTTAATGGGGTAAGGTACACATCATCAAAACCTAACTATGATGAGAGTTTCATACATACGAATAATTTGAAGAAGGATCGAGAACAATGTAGTTTTCCCCACCTAAGTATTAGTATAAATGCAAATGAATATAGTATGATAATTTATTTGAGGACTTTAAATTTGATTAAGAATGGAAATAATAGTAATATGAGCTTATGAATGTTATATATGGTAATATATAGGAGTAGGGTAGAATAAGGATTGATGACCTTAATTATGCATAACTTATTCTAAGTTTACATATGTATTTTGCACCTAATTTTCATCTAGTTGTTAGAGGGATGAAATTCATGTATTTATATTATTATAGTGCTTGTGTGTGTGATAAAAGTGGTCTATAATAACCCTAGGAGGTGTAAGATTTGAAAAAATATCCATTTTTAAAAATAGGATGGAAAGGATAATATCACCATTATTGAGACACTAACACCATGTGCTACTATCCCTATTATGGTACTAGTGTCCAAGTTGGAGAACCCTAGGCACAATAGGATAAGATACAAGAATGAGGGTATATGATTTCTTTAGGGATAATAAGGATGCATATGGATCAAATGAAGGTTGGATAAGTGATAAAATAAGATCTACATTAGGTCTAGGGATAAGATAGGGAAATATGGTCTCAAGTATCACTCTTAGCACTCAAGTGTCTCTTTTAGGTTATTACATCACCCCCCCCCCCTTATGCTATAAATGATTCAAATTGAAATGATTATGACAAAGTAGAAATAAGTGTACTTATAATTACCTAGGAGGTGAAGCCCATGAATCTAGGTTTTAGTATGTGAAGCATGCTCTAATGTGTGTCTTGCAAGTGAAATGTGCATAAATTAGTCCTTAATTAAGAGATATCAAAATCAAAGATAGAAATAAGTAAATAATTAACTAATTAAAACTAAGTAAAAGGGATAATATAGAGTAAAGTAATGAGTGCACATTACTTGGTATGAGAACCAATGCATGAACTTGGTGACAAATTATGTATTCATTTTTATACAATCACTAATCAATGATTATATTGGATTGAGCTAATGGTTTGCTCAATCCTCATGTATGGGTGGATCAAGAACTCAATCCAATTTTGACTTGATCATTTCCACCTTTTCTTGGTAGATCACAACCTATAAATAACTTGTATTAAACTGATGATGTGTCCCATCCTCTCATGTAGGTGGATTAAGAACTCAAGTAGACTATGATTCCATCATTACCTATCCATGTGTAGTAGATTCATATGAAATTAAGTATCCACTCAAATATATTAGGAATCTATAGGCCAATAAAGTATATTTCCTACCCATGTGTATTATATGCATGGAAATATCAACTTTGAATTCACTCAAGTATATTAGGTGGCTTTGGGCCACTCAAGAATGCCAACCACTATAGATGCAGTAAGGCATGAAACTGATGTGTAATCTAGAATATGATGTTATATGTGTATAATGTAGAGAATGACATGGATGTATATAACATAAATAATCACATATTATGGAATGTATAAATGAGCATATATAAATAATGTCTCACGCACATGCCCACAAATTTGATATCTAAGTATATAGATTCTAGACTGAGTTGTAATAATCTATATATGAGTATCTAAAATGGAAATGAAAATGGTGATGTCATGCATGATTCCCCGAATATAACCATATTGGTATGAATCTAAGATAAACTGGTATAAATTTGGGATAAAGTTGTATGAATCTAAGCAAAACTAGTAAATATATAACTAAACCTGTGTAAACTTGGACTTTACCATCTATACTTTTCTAGCCAATCTAATTTTTTTATCCAGTATAGACTATGGCACTAGTGTCCAAGTGGTATAAACCTAGGCATGAAGGGATAGGATGCAAGAATGAGGGTATTGGACTAAATTAGGGTTGAATAAAGATGTCGGTAGCTCACTCAAAGGTTAGATAAGCATGAAAATAGTATCTAGGATAGGTGTAGGGATAAACTAGGGATAAGTGGTCTCAAGTAGCACTCAAGTGCCACTTTTGTGTTATTACATCCCCATCATGACCTCAAAAAAAATATAATTAAATTTCAATAACATATAAATGAATTTGAATCTATAAATTTATCATAGTATATGTGAGTATGAATCAGTGTCATGCCTTTGAACTTTGAAAATCTATACATTTACATGTATTATTATATTATCCATTGGGTATGTGCCAACTGATATAGAATTACATGAATCCAAATGTCTAATTGTAACTATATTTTAAATCTATAATATTCAATCTTGAGAATATTTTTTGTATGCCGATGTATATACATTAAAGTTTATTTGAGTATTTACTTAGAAAATTTATAAAATGAGTGTGACCCCATAATATGTATCATTGTGGTAATATCTATCATGTGTACAATTATTAATCTACTTTGACTGTGTACTCTATCAGAAAATCTAATAATTGAATTACTTTTAATATTTGAAATTTTTATTTTGAATATTTGAAATTTGTATTATTTCTCAAATGTTTTTTTTAGTTCATGGAGGCTTATATTTGAGACAATCCCCCTATGATTCATTTATTTTGAGATGATATATGTAGCTTATAAGTCACTCATCTCAAAATAAAAGTTAACTATATCATGTGATAAACCTATAATTATGTAGGTTCATGTCATCTTGTAGAGATTATGCTATCATCATAATATTATTGTCATTGAAGTGAGTATTTAAAATATTGAATGCGAGTAATATAAGTGTCATGTCTAGATAGATATAACAATGATGCATAGAGTAAAGTAACCATATATGAATATGAATACACATTAAAATTGAATGATGTATATCATGGAACTATTAATAATGATGAAAAAAGGTCATAAATCATAACAAAAAATGTCACACATAAGGCCAAGGGACACATACAAGGGACATGTTCAAATGTTATGGAAACAAATATTTCACACATAAGGATAAGGACCATAATTAATGGACATGTTTAGATGTTGCATTATAAAATATTTCAGACACAGGTCCAAGGGCAAAAATAAATGGACATGTTAAAACATTACACAGTAAATTTTTACACAAATAGGACCAAATACCACATAAAATAAGAAAGATATGTTTAGCGTATCATGAAACAAAGTAACAACATTGAATCAACATATAACATGTGAAAAATAGTATTCATTATGCATATGTATCAATATCACATCATAAAAAAGTATCATATTCACATATCAAAATAGAATATATGATTAATCATAAAGACACTTTTAAGGTATGCATGTTGACATGGTGAAGATATCATATAAAATGTTATAATGTAACATGTATAATAATATGTTTCTAGCATAGGCATAGCTTGTGAGTAAAGTGAATACAACACTTAAGAATACACGTATGATATGTTTGTCTATAATAAAACTCATACAATCATGGAATGCAAGTGTGTCTAAAAGAGAACATGTTATCTAATAAAATATGTGATAGATAACATTTTTAAAGAAGTAAACTAGCAACTCATGTCATGGTCATGTTATGATTTTTGTGCTTTGAGAATATTTTGAATGTTTTTATTTTTAAAAATATCTAATTTTTTTATATTTTTAACATATTTGAATTTTTTTTTTTACTTTTAATTTTTTTATATTTTTGATGCTTTCTGAAAGAAACTACCTAATGATCTCATCATTATGTGGACCATAGTGCATGCCTATATCATAGAGTTCGAAGGTAATTTTAATGAATGAGAAATGATACATGTAGATGTATCTAAATATGAATAAGGAATTAGGTTTTGTAACATAAATTTATTTATCAATGATATTAGTATATTTTATTTGAATGAAAACTTGAAAGGATTCAAGACTTGGTGGATTATTCTATATAGCAAGATAAGGTCTCACTACATATGTTCATTATGGACTAGTGAAAATTCTAAGTTACTACCTAAGGATTCATTGTATAAGATGAAAATATATTTTAACATTGAATCTATCATTTATGTGAAGCGTTTTGTCTATAACGGTGTATTGATATCAATAGAATTGATTATATAAAAATATTCTATATAGGTGCAATAATTTTATCTATATTGTTCTCTTAAATAGGTACAATAATTATTTATTTATTATGATCTTAAATGGGTGAAATAAATGTCTCTATATTATGTGCCTAAATAGGTGTAATAACTATATTTTTATTGTGCTCCTGAATAGGTGAAACAAAAAAAATTATTGTGCGGATGGAGGAGGAGGAGTTACCATAGAATATAAAGTTTACTCATATTGAATGCCTAAAGTTTTTACCACTTGGTAATAATGTATATATTTGATACATTGATACATTATAGATGATACTTCATGGATATTATATATTCAATGGCATCCTATTAACATGATAAATACCCCTATTACTAGAAAGACATAAATTGAGTATCTAATGTTGTTAATACTACTTGAAGAGTTAACACAATATGCCCAAGAGTATTATGTATATATCCATTTAATGCTTTAACAATTTTTAGGTAGCTTTCAAATATTTCTCTATACATCTAAGAGTGATAATAAGTGTCATTTTACATGAATTTTCACTTGATCCATTTTAAAATATGATATTGTGTATGTTTGTTAACATAGGTTTGAATATTTAGAGTGCATGTCTATTTGAATCATCATTGACAATTTTTGTTACATCAAATGTGATGTAGGACATGGTGATGATGTGCATATAAATTTACCAATAATAAAATATAATATATGTCCTTATTATTGAGGAAGAGGATGCAAATTGTAAGCATGTTGTACCTCTAAATTATCCATCCTTTTTATTGTGGCATGGTTTAAATATAGATTATTATATATTTTCAGATTTGCAATGCCATTTTTTATGGTATAAATTCAATAATGGGTGTGCTTCGATCACAAGTATATTCATTTATAACATCTTGTATCTTATTTCCTAACATGTAACACTTATTTTTATAATTTCCACATATATTTTCTAGTGACAATATGCATTATTGTTAAATCCATTATGTTTAGATCTAGTCATATGAACCATTAGTGGTAGAGGGAGGGAGATAATATTATAATAAATTAGGTTCTATAAAAACATGTGAGGAGTTATGGCAACCCTTAAAATTGCCTCCTTGGTATAACTATCAACTAAGGGTTATTTGTTGGTATAAATAATTTATTTTATTTTAATTTTTATTAATTATTTAGTTCAGTACATTTTACCTTGTAATGTTTTTCTCTGAAACCTAGAATTTGAGTTCATTGAAAAATTTGCTATATGATTGACTTTGTTCAAAGCTATGATCTTCAATTTTTGATCCTTGAATTTATGACTAACTTATTAGAATTTTTTACTTTTTAAAACATGGGAATGATGATAGTATACTTTGTGTGAATATGTGTTATAATTTATTGTCTCCCATAGAATATCTCATTGGACACTTAATTGTGTTTTGTAATTTATGCTTAAGATAGTTTTATACCAATGTTGATAGAGAAGTTTTATAGAAAGGATCTATAAAATCATTGAATGATTTTATTGGTTGGATATAAATATAATAGAACCATTGCAAAGCATAATATTTAACATTATTTAGATAAACTTGGTTATTAATTTATCATTATATGCATAATCCAAGCATGCTACATGGAATGATTGAAGATGTTGCTTAGGGTCACCTTCACCTCCATAAAATGACATTTTAGGATCTAAACATACTCTTAGTGTTGGAAAGTAGGACATATTAGGTTCCAAAGGAATGTGAGTGAAGTATGGCAGTGAATCGAATGACTAGCTATAGATTGACCTTCTTCTAATTACCACTCCTTGGCATGTAAGACTATAACAATTTAAGGAGAGTATGAATATGTCAAGTTTGGTGGTGAACCGTGATTAGTAATATAAATATGTCTAGATGATGATTATTTATAAATAGTCATGTTAATATATTATAAACATTTTTATGCCTCCATACCTAGGGATGATGTCACATATGTAACTAGAGGTGTCGATATAGTAATGAAAACAATAGTAAAAATTGAAACAATTTAAGTGGGAACATATTATTCTTGTAATGTAGGATGTTTATCCTATTCCTTTTTTTTATGTCTTGAAATGTATAATAATGCATCAATATTATGTGGATTGGAATTAAGTTATTCAGTGAAACTATTTTTCACTAAGTTCATCCGTTTGAATTTTATTAGCTTTATCAATCTCAATGGTCATGACAAGTCCATAAAAAAGGTATATATTATGATTTATAATATTTTAAAATTTTAAATGTATTTTTTATCATGTAATACTTGATTTTTCAAAATGTTTTGATAATAGAGATTGTATTTTATGGGAATCATGTCATGATATAACATTAAAATAAGTATAGTTAAGTAAGGCTTGATATTTATAAGAGGAATAAGTGGAAGGAATAAAATATTTGTTTAATATGAATGATAAGTAAATAAATAAAATAATTAATTAACTTCTAATAACAATGAAATAATGTAGGAAACAAAAGAGAAGGAACATTACACAATATTAAACTGATAAAACCTCGATAAGATTAAAAAAACCTATAAAACTTATGTCATTATTTGATAAACATTTACAAACCCACTAAATTTATTCTTCACCTCACTTATTCATAATTATTTACATACATTTAAAAGAACACCAATTACATAATTCACAATGGTGTAATAATAAAAATTCATATTTTAGCAAAGGTTAAAACATATTTTTAATAGTTGTGGATAATTTCAACCAATTATTTCACCCCTTTAAATTAACCATAATAATTTGTTACTCGTACAACCAAATTTATCAATATTTAGTTGTGAAAATAATAAATACATTATTTATTTGTTTTATGGAAAAATACGGGCCAAAATGTAATCCCACAAATATTATTAGTCAACCACTCCCCCATAATGTTTACTGGGGATACATGCCATAGTCACCTTTTTATACAATACAAATTACCACCCATAATCCATTTATGATGAGTTTAGGATATCATGTAACACTTGATGGATTTGAACACCTTCATCATGCCAATATCACATTTTTTTAATAAATAAAGTAATTATAATCTATAAACTACATAGGGTTATTTATGCTAGAATTATAGTAGGACTACATTCCATAGTTTCTCATAGATATGTTACAAGTATTCAGAGCTTTTTATAACATAAGGATCTTCATTACAAAATATTTTTGATTACTAGGTACATTATAAACTCACATAGGTGATGTTTACAAAACAATCACATAGGATGAGTTTTTGCAATTATTTTACAATAGAGAATAAGTATAGATATGAAAAGGAAAACATGGCCATTAGGGGTGAAACGGTCATGCCCATTCCCCTTCAATGGAATTTATGATAGGTTCATCATTATTTTGATTTTCATTTATTTGCAACATAGGGTTTTAGAGATATCTACTGCTTGATATTTTTTAGGATAATAATGTAGATCACTATAACTATTGAGTAAATTTTCTCACATAAAATGTACATAAACTTCAATATGATTAATTATTTGGTGCTAAAGTAGAATTTTCTACAATTCTATGAAAATTTGAATATCACAAATAAGATTTTTATTGTGAGATACATCCATATGGAGTTATTATAATAATCTTCATATGCACATTATTTATTTATCATATTATATAGAGCTTCTATACTCTTATTTTGTATAAGAGAAATAAAAAATAGGCTCTTTTTTGTTTGTCCAAGTAATATCACCTACACCAAACTTAAATACATATCCAAATCTACATTTTCAATCTATAACATCACCAACATGGTCAACATCACAATAAACATATAAATATCCATTATCAATTAAATAATAATATAAATAAGAACTAAAAATTCCTTTGATATAAATACGTATTATCTAAATTGTTAATTTCTAATTATCTAGATATACAACTTGTAGGAATCTGGAAGAAACACCGATAACATATGAAATATCTAGTCTTGTAAAAGTTAGATAAATCAGACTTCCAAATAATTGTTTGTATAAAGTAGGATTAACTTTATCACATGTATTGTTTTAGATGAAGCTTTAAAAAAAATTAATCTATATAAAAAAAGGATTATAATAAATAATATTAAATTTAAAAATAAGATTATGTGCATACTTAGATTGATATACTAAAATTGATTTTTTACCATGAAATATAACTGTGCCTAAAAAATGATGAAGCATGCGTAAATCGCTCATTTGAAAATATTGGCTTATTTTATATTTATATCTAAGAATAAAATTAGTTTGAATGTCAATAATTAGAAGATGATCTACATATAACATAATTAAGATAATATGAATTATTTAAATTTTAACAAAGATATTATGATTAGAAAAATAATTAAAAAAACATAATTCTCTAAAAACATGTGATTTTAGAATACTAAACTTAAGGAGATTGTTTTAGACCATAAAAATGTTTTTATATCTAACATACATATTGTTATTTGTTAGGTTATTCAAAACCATTTGGCTGAGTCATATATATTTATTGTTCTAAGTCACCATTCAATAAATAATTTTTAACATCCATTTGGTGTATTTATCAACCACTTTGATCTTCAAGAGAAATAAGTAATATAAAAATATTCATTTTATCCACATCAACAAAGATTTCAAGATAAAAAATATCTAGTTTTTGAGTAGAATCTCAAGAAACTAACCTATTTTTAAATATTAAAATATTCCTAATTTAGTTATATTTAATTTTATAAATCCATATATAACCAGTAATATTTATATTCTAAGGGGGAGGGAAAATATCCCAAGTATAATTTCTAATTATGACTTTATATTCAGATTGTGTAACATCTTTCCATTTATCACACAAAATGGATTCATTGAAAGACTTAAGTTCACATTCATAAAGAGTCATTAAAGAATGATAAGTATGTTTAATTATAGTCATTTTATTAAGATTTCAAATATCAGAATATTGAGTTAAGGATTCAACCCATTTAGGTCTTTTATAATGAATAAAAATTTGAGAAGGCTTTTCCTCAAAATCAATGTTATCCAAATTTTGATCATCTTACTCTAAGTATTCTATTTATTCACAAGGAGGAATGGAAGTGTCTAGGTATTCATTTCAGAAAACTTGAAATGGTTCTATGAAAGGCTCACAAAAATAATTTTCAATAATTTGAACACTCTTATGTTTAATGATGTTTTTTTAGACATATCATACATACTTAATCCTTTAGTTCTTCATCTATATCCTATAAAAAATGCAAGAGTATGAGATAGGATCAAGTTTCTTTCTTATGACTTTCAGAATAGAAATAGAATCAAGACTTCCAAATATCGTAAGGTGATTAGCACTAATTTTTTATTAGAGCAATTTTATAGAGGAGTATAAATATTCAAGGCTTTAGTAGGAAATATAATAAGAATACTTATGAAAATTTCCATGTCTTTGTCCCAAATAAACTCAAGAATATTTGTTGAATGTAACATAGTTATAGCCATTTCAAAGATATTCATGTTTCTCATCTTATAAATTCTATTTTGCTTTGGATCGTAGAGAGTTGTTAGTTATTTTTAAATACCACCATTATTATTTATTAAACTCTTAAGTTTTAAGTTTGAATCTTTTTCAAAAAAATATTCAAATTCATTAAATTTAGAAAATAATTCATTTTTATTTTTTATAAAATAAGTCCAAATAATTGTAGTCTAATAATTAATAAAAATTAAATCATATAGATATCCATGAATATATGCAACCTCAATTGTATTATAACATCAGTTACTTGGGTTTCTCTCCAGTTATGCATCTTAATAATTTTCAAACTCTTGTTTACAACTTCTAGTTGTTCATGTATTTGTGGGTGGTATGCACTACTGAATTATATCTTAGTTGACATATTATTTCATATATTACTCCAAAAGTGACCTATAAATTTCATGTACCTATCTGATGAAATATTTTTTTGAGCACCATGAAATCTCATTATATCCTTAAAAAATAGTTATGAAAATCTAATGAAATAATTGGTTTTCTTACATTTAATAAAATGAACCATATTAGAAAAAAATTCTATAAAAAAATTGAATCATTACCTCTTTGCATTTTTGGTAATCCCAACACAAAATACATACACAAATCTATCCATGGTCATCTTGAAATTGATAATGTCATATACAACCATATATTCTATACATGTACCTTAGCCACCTAACATATCCTGCACCTTGAAACATATCTTATCACAACTATTTTCATCTTTGGTAAAAAATACTTCTCCTCCTTTAAATCTATTCTCTTCATCCTATCAAAATGTCTATCCAAACTACCACTATGCAATTATATTATAATATTATCTCTTAGAGACCCAATTAAAATACACAATTATGTCCCTTTTAAGAGATAATCATCATGTATAATATACTCATCATAAATATTACTTGTCTCACTTATTAATGGATTCCTGCATTACTCAACCACCTTGCCAAAATATGGATCAATATTATATAATTCTTTAATAATTTCAAATCTAACTACTTCACTCACCATGGTAGTTAAAAACATCACTCACCTTTTCAAATCATTAGCTACTTGATTCTGCTTTCTTGATTTGTGCTTCAATTTAAAAGTATAACCCTGTAAGAAAGACACCCACTTTGCATGCCTACTATTTAACATCTTTTAACTGTTCACATACTTAAAGGCCTCATGATCAATAAATATGATATACTTTGTATACACTATTTAATGTTTCCAATGTATTAATAATTTTATAATGGCATGAAATTCAACATCATATGTAAAATAAATTATTCTTATCTCATTCAATTTTTCACTAAAATATGCAATTGGTTTTTCTTCCTAACTCAACACATCACCAATTCCTACAAATGAAGCATCAAAATCAACCTCAAACACTTTCCTAAAATTTTATAATGCTACAACAAGATTTTATGTAATCTTATTCTTAAACAACTCAAATTTATTTGTTATTGCTCTTGTCCATGTAAATTCTTTTTCTCTCATACAATTTGTTATTGGTGTAACAAGACTATTAAAATTCTTAATAAACTTTATGTAAAAAGTTTTTAAACCCTAGAAATTTTTTATATCTACGATTCTCTTTGAATTAGGCCACTCAAGAATCTCTTTTACTTTTTCTTCATCCTTTTTTACACCATATTCTAAAACTAAAAATACCAATTTTTTCTCCATAAATCTCAACTTATTAAAATTTGCATAGAGTTTCTCCTTTGTCAACAACTCTAATAACATTCTCAATTACCATAAGTGTTCCTATTTAGTTTCACTAGATAATATCATCAAAATAAACCATCTCAAACTTACCAATGCTATCTTCTAACATTATGTTCATCACCCTCATAATATGATGGGTACATTAGGTAATATCAATGGCATCAACATCCTCTCATATAAACCATATCTAATATTGAATGTTGTATTCCATTCATCTCCTTTATGAATTCAAAATTTGATAGTTACCACTCAGATCAATTTTGAAATAACATTTTTCTCATTTAATAACATTCAATATATCATCTAAGTGATGTATAGAAAATATGTACTTGATTTCAGTTTTATTGATTACTTTACTAATCACACACATCCGACACCCTAAATTTTTATTTATAATTATCAATGATGGTATTTTAAGACGACTCATGCACTCCCTTATTACACCCTTCTCACCAATTTAGTACCTTGTTTATTCAATTCTACATGTTTTATTGGACTCATCATATAATTTATTTAATTACATAGAACTGATCTAAGGATCAAAAAATATAATGTTGAGACATCTCTTTTGTGTTAAATAATTTTTTAACTAATAAATTATAACATCTATATGTTATTTCAACACTATCACTACTAATGATAACAGCATATATATTATTGTGTGTCTTCTTTCTTCACTACTAATGTATAACAACAACATATCATCTTCATGTCTATGATAAATTATTTTTAAAATAACATGATTTCAGTATGACATTATTCTATAAGAGGTAAAAAAACTACATTCATATCACCTTTGAAAAAATTATATTTATTTTTTGTTCCATCTTAAACTTCTTTTATATCCAACTGTCATGGCCTTCCTAATAACGCATGACATGCATCCATAAGTAACATCACATAATATTTAATCCTTATAATGTTTTCCTATAGAAAACTTGATTAAAAACATTTTATCTACTATATCTTCTTTCCCTTTCTTAAACCATCAAATTCGATAAGGGTTATGATGCTTTTCACACTAAAACCCAGTTTCTCAATCATGTCATTAAAAACCATATTTTCACAACTACCACCATGTATATTTACTTTGTATATCTTACAAGCATAAAGCACACCTTATTCAAAAAATATTTATTTGTAGACATGCATCAATAGGTTCTTTATTTTTCACATGTTCTTTCTTTGTAACAATTGTTATTCTCCTCATCATGAGATTTTATTCAATATATGCTATTACAACTTTTGTATTTTGATCTTTTATCTCATAGTTAACTAAATTCACTCTTGGGTTATCCTCATGCCTATTTTATTGATCTTGGTATTTTTTAATATCAAATTTTATATATCTTTGTTCTCCACATCTATAAAAAACATAAGATTTATGTTGATTTGGAAACCATCCTCTACCACCACCATATCTTCTTCATCTCTAAAATCCTCTTCCTCTTTATTGGTATTGAAACACTTGTATATTATAATATTTCCTTTCTACACCACATCATAATTCTCCTCAAGTGGTATTAAACCCACCTCTATTTGTATTGAATCTACCTCATCCCCTTATTAGAGGGGATTGTCCTCTTCTTGGCCCAATAGATGTTATTCTAAATTTTTTTCTATATTGTTTTTCTTCTTCCTTTAAAGTTAATTGATAAGCCTCTTCTATGAAAAGTATTTTATCCATGATTAATTTGTAGTGAATACAAAACTTCAAACCATTTACATATCTTAAAACCATATATTCTAACAAAAAGGAAAAATCTATGGTGGTGGTAGATGATGGTTTCTAAATCAAATCAAAATAGGGAATCTAAAAAATATTGAAAACATCCATAACCAAATAGCGTAGTTATAGTTATACCAAGATTTTCAAGATGGTCATTTTGATGTGAGGGATGGCTCCAATGGAGGTATGGATCAAAATTTATGGCCTCTCAACGTTTGAACTCATTTTTTGCATCAGTTTGCATCATGTTGTTGGTGAAAATCCCGAGTGTGTTTTTTGACCACATAAGCAATATACACATGTTTCATGATATATTTTAATTTTAGGTGATAAAATTTCAAGATCGTATCTTGACATGTCATAAATATTTAAAAAAATAACATGTTAAAGACATTCATGTCATATTTGAGATTTATTTCTATTTTCACAGGAGAGGCAAGATGTAGAAGAAAAATCAATAAAAATAAAATGATCATTATTTTGAATACCTTTAACAATTAAACAACCAAATTGATATTTAATTCACCATTTACCGTTAAGAATATTTATATTAAAATTATTATGTGTAAGATAAAAACATTATAAAATATGTTTTCTTATGTTTAGGAATATAAAAAACATCATTTAGGAATCCATTTGTAAATTTGTTTTACCTCGTTTAATTGCTTCTAAAAGTGAATTATCACAAAAAATATGTTTTCAATATATATTTTGTTGGTTTTAGATAAAATATTAGATATGTATGTCATGTGATGCAAAATAAGGCCACCTAATATCCATATGTTATGATTAGAAGTTAAAAAACAATATTACAAGCAAAAATAATAGAATTTTGATCATGATTACTATTTTTATTTTAGTTTTTACTTTTATTAAAAACTTTATTCTCTTTGTTATTTTTAGGATTTTTATAATTTTTTCATTTTTAAATAATAATCTTCCTTTTGAAGACCAAATTCACCACATAGTTTGTATTTTATATTAAATTTGACTTTATAGTTACTATTTACAAGTTTCTTATTCCAATTTTTATTATTGACATTAGACAAATTTGATTTTGATTTTTGATTTTCATTATTTTTTGGAACATTATTTTAAGTGAGAACTTCCTGATTGTTATACTATTTAGAATCTAAATTCTTCATTACCTATTCTTAATAAATGAGAATATCTGAAAGGGTAGTGAAGTCAAGGATGTCTTATTCTATTTTATATCTAGAGTTAAGAAGAGAAAATAATTTTTTGAAATTTATCATGGATATTTAAATGAATAATAAAATAGAAAATTTTATCTTGAATTAAATTTCAATTACACCCATCTAACTATGATTTGATGTTTTAAATTTTAGAAATAAAATTAATAACTTTTTCATCATCTCACACGAGGGGTTTTATGAGTTCAATAATTTTATAAATTCATTTAACTTCATGTATTGATTCAATAAGTTCAAAATATTATCTTGGAGATTCTTGATGGATGACATGGAGTAGGAATTCATCCTTAACACTCCTTATAATTATAAATAGCTTATTGATATATCTATTTATAAGAATTTATATTTCCAATTGTCACATGTCATTTAGATGGAGGTTTCTCAGTCCCACTAAAAATAATCCATAATTCTCTATCCATAAATTTAATTTAATATAAGCCTTCCAATTGTTATGGTTATTTTCATTTACCATTTAAGTTAAACTACTCCCATTTTTTTCCCTATGTCTAATTATTAGGCCAATATATTTTGATTTCATTTGTGACATATGGTGATCACTAATTAGAAACCCTAACTTGGTTGTGTGGAATCTACAATCTTTCAAAAAATATAGGGGGAGTGTAATGCATTGAGAAGACCCCATTTATCTCTTTGATGATATAATTTTACCTACATATTTAGATATTATGAAGAGGGAATAAAGCCACACATAGCTTTCCACCAAAGGTGATTGTGAAATTATTCTCCTTGCCTATATTTATGTAGATAGAAAAATGTCCTTGATACTTGATAATGATAAATTTTGATTTTTATTTAATATGTTCTAGACTTGGATTATGATTTATATTTGTAAATGATCTTGAATTTTTAAAGAACATGAAATATTTTAATCTTCCATAATAATATACAAGTTTGCAATAGATAGTGCCAAGCCAAGAATGATGAATGACATTTTATTTGTATTTATAATGTAACATTTTTATAATTTCATTTTGATAAGTTTGAAAAATGTTTGAGGAGACCTAAATTAATATTTCAAACTTTGGAAACTAGATGTTAATTCAAATAGAAAAAGTTTTCACTAGGCGGACATGTCTCTTACAATGGACATGTTTTACAATATTAGACCTATCATATAGAGTTAGGGTTAATTATCTTGATGTTGTCAATAGTTTTGAGGATTATTTTTTAGGTTTTGAGTATTTAAGTTTAAATTAATGTGTAGTAACAATGATTAACAAAGGGTCAAGCTTGCATATACATTAAAGTCTTAAGGAACTAACAATTGAGATACATGTATTTAGGTGCAATTAAAGTGGTTTAGGATGTGTCTAGAATTAAAATTGTCATATACATGTGACCATATTTAGATATCTACATAGTGATATGAATTAATTATAGATGATAGATTAGTATTGATGCAAAAAAAAAAGGTCCAACTTGTAGAGGACAAAAATTTCTAATCTTGTAGCTTTGTTTGAGCCCATCCTCACACCAAAATGACCAGATTAAAAATTTCAGTATAGCCATAACTTGTACTTTGAGTTATGGGACATTTTTGTTATTTTTCATATGCCATATATGACCATATGAGAGTCTAAAATTAAAATTTAATATTATTTTTAGGGTTTTTTCTAACTTTAAAAAATATGTATTTTTGTAACCAGACATGAACATCAATTCAAATTCATTTGATAGGTTAATTTTAGAGTTTAGTTTATTTTTTGAATTTTTTATATTTGTGTTCACTTTTATGTGAAACTTACTAAATTTTTTTCAAATTTATTAAATTTAGAAAATAATTCATTTTTAATTTTTATAAAATAAGTCCAAATCATTATAGTGTAATAATCAATAAAAAATAATTCATATAGAGATCCATTAACATATGAAACCTCAATTGTATTATAACATCAATTACATGGGATTCTCTCCAACTATGCATCTCAATAATTTTCAAACTCGTGTTTACAACTTATATTTGTCCATATATTTGTGGGTGGTATGCACTACTGAATTATAGCTTAGTTCACAAATTACTTCATAAATCACTCCAAAAGTGACCTATAAATTCATGGCCCTATATGGTGCAATAGTTTTCTGAGCACCATGAAATCTCATAATATACTTAAAAAATAGTTATGCAACCTTATTGGTATAATTGGTTTTCTTACATTTAATAAAATGAACCATATTAGAAAAATTGTCTATTAAAAAATTGAATCATTGCCTCTTTGCATTTTGGTAATCCCAACACAAAATCCATACACAAATCTATCCATGGTCATCTTGAAATTGATAATGTCATATACAACCATGTATTTTATGCATGTACGTTAGCCACCTAACATATCATGCACCTTGAAACATATCTAATCACAACTCTCTTTATCTAGGGCAAAAAATCTTTCTCCTCATTTAAATTTGTTCTCTTCATCCTACCAAAATGTCTATCCAAACTACCATTATGCAATTATATTATAATATTTTATCTTAGAGACCCAACTATAATTCACAATTATGTCCCTTTTAAGAGATAACCATCATGTATAATATACTCATCATAAATATTACTTGTCTCACTTATTAATGGATTCCTACATTACTCAACCACCTTGCCAAAATATGGATCAATATTATATAATTCTTTAGTAATTTCAAATCTAACTACTTCACTCACCATGGTAGTTAACAACATCACTCATATTTTCAAATCATTAGCTACTTGATTCTGCTTTCTTGATTTGTGCTTTAATTTAAAAGTATAACCCTGTAAGAAAGACACCCACTTTTCATGCCTAATATTTAACTTCTTTTGAGTGTTCACATACTTGAAGGCCTCATAATCAATAAAAAGGATAAAGTTTGTATACACTAGGTGATGTTTCCAAAATATTAATAATTTTAAAATGGCATAAAATTCAACACCATACATAAAATAAATTATTATTACCTCATTCAATTTCTCACTAAAATATGTTATTGGTTTTCCTTCTTGACTTAACACATCACCAATTTCTACAAATGAAGCATCAAAATAAACCTCAAACAGTTTACTAAAATTTTATAATGCTAAAACAAGATTTTTATGTAATCTTATTCTTAAATAACTCAAATATTTTTGTTATTGGTCTTGTCCATGTAAATTATTTTCCTCTCATACAATGTTTTACTGGTGTAACAAGACTACTAAAATTCTTAATAAACTTTATGTAAAAAGTTTTTAAACCCTACAAATTTCTTATATTTTGTGATGCTCTTTGGAATAGGCCACTCAAGAATTTATTTTACTTTTTCTTCATCCTTTCTTACGCCATATTATAAAACTAAAAATAAAAATTACCAAAAATACCAAATTATTCTGCATAAATCTCAACTTATTAAAATTTGCATAGAGCTTCTCCTTTGTTAACAACTTTAATACCATTCTGAATTACCTTAAGTGTTCGTATTTAGTTTTAATAAATATAAAAATATCATCAAAATAAACCACCTCAAACTTACCAATGTTATCTTGTAACACTATGTTCATCACCCTCATAAATATGATGGGTGCATTAGGTAATATCAATGGCATCAACATCCATTCATATAAACCATCTCTAGTATTTAATGTTGTTTTCTATTCATTTCCTTTACAAATTAAAAATTTGATAGTTACCACTAAGATAAATCTTGAAATAACATTTTTCTCCTTTAATAGCATTCAATATATCATCTAAGTGATGTATAGAAATTATGTACTTGATTTAAATTTCATTGATTTCTCTACTACTCATAGACATTTGACACCCTTAATATTTATTTTTAATTATCAATGATGTTATTTCAAAAGGACTCATGTTCTTTCTTACTACACCCTTCCTCACCAATTTAGTACCTTGTTTATTCAACTCTACATGTTTTGTTAGACTCATCATATAATTTTTTTAATTTCATACAACTAATCCAAAAATCAAATAATATGATGTTGAGATATCTCTCTTTGGTGTTAAATCATTTGGTAACTCATAAAGTATAAAATATGTATATTATTTCAACACTATCAATGATTCTATTGGAATTTTCACCACTTTTGTGGCTTCTTTCTTCACTACTAATGTATAACAACAACCTATCATCTTCATGTCTATGATAGATTATTTTCAAAATAACATGATTTTAGTATGACCTTATTCTATAAGAGGTAACAAAAATACCTTCATATCACCTTTCCAAAAACTATATTTATTCTTTGTTCCATCTTAAATTTCTTTTATATCAAACTTCCATAGGCTTCTTAATAATGCATGACATGCATCTATAGGTAACATCACATAATATTTCATCCTTATCAGTTTTTCTTATATAAAACTTGGTTAAACACATTTCATCTTCTTTAGCTTCTTTCCCTTTATTAAACCATGAAATTCAATAAGGATTATGACATTTTTCACACTATAAACGTAGTTTCTTAAACATGTCATTACAAACCTTATATTCATAACTACCACCATGTATAATTACTTTGTATATATTAAAGGTCTAAAGTAAAACTTATTCAAAAAATATTTGTTTACATACATGAATCAATATCTTCTTTACTCTTCACATGTTCTTTCTTTGTAAACATCATTATTCTACTCATCATGAGATTTTATTCAATATTTGCTATTACAGCGTTTGTATTTTGATCTTTTGTCTCATAGTCAACTAAATTCACTCTTGGGTTATCCTTTTGCCTATTTTATTGATCTTGGTATTGTGGAATCTCAAATTTTATATATCTTTCTTGTCCACATCTATAACAAACATAAGATTTGCATTTAATTGGAACCCATCCTCTACCACCACCATATATTCATCATCTCTAAAATCCTCTTCATCTTTATTGGTATTGAAATCCTTGTCTATTATATTATTTACTTTATACACCACATCATGATTATCAATGAGTGGTATTAAACCCACCTCTATCTATATAGAATCTACCTCATCCCCTTATTAGAGGGGATTGTCCTCTTCTTGGCCCAATAGATATTATTCTATTTTTTTTTCTATATTGCATTTCTTCTTCCTTAAAAGTTAATTGATAAGCCTCTTCCATGAAAAGTATTTTATCTATGATTAATTCATATTGAATACAAAGCTTCAAACCATTTACATATCTTACAACCATATGTTTTAACTGTTGACACTTGAATTTTTACCCTTAAAGAAATGCTCAGTTCTCTTTATTCAAGTGGAAAAATGCAATCATCTCTCTTGTTGTGGGTGAAAATTATATTGAGATGAATCTCTAGATTAGGGGCTCACTCCCCTTGATGCACCTTTAAGCTCTTTTTAAACTAACAATTATTTATTAAAAAGGAGAATGAAAAAAACAAGAAAACAAATGGTGATGGACCAATGTGTATTATCCTCCAGTTTGATTGAGAATTAACTACAAAAATACCAATCAAGTTTCTTCACAAAAAAATCACAACTCTTTGTGCATTGTCACATTAGTGTTTCATAGGTTAGATTTAAGAAGACACTTGACATTCAAGAGAGTAATAGACAATTCTAGGAAAGAATATAGTCTTGAACCACTTCTAAAATGTCTATACACTTAAGAAAGAATAATAAAAATGACCTATAACAACACTCTTTTTGTACATTTAGTTGGTAATCAAGGATAACAAGTTAGGAAAGATAAACTCTCACTATGTAAGAACAACATGATTTGAACTGATACACAATTGTACAGCATGTGAGTGGAAAAAAACTTGTACTAATTCTTCAAGAGTTTCCAAGTACAAATCTTGATAGCATTTCACTATCATCAGCAAAGGATACCAAATGATTAGAAAGAATACATATATATAGTTTTTTTGGAATAGGTAGAGCAAAGGAAATGACAAGATCAATCAGACATGTGTCAACTAAGAATAAGAATAGTTATACTATATCCTATAAGATACTTCTTTTAGGATTACACCAGTGGAATCAAGGTATTTTGAACAATGTTTTACTATATATGGGCTTAGTTATTGGAAGGTCATTTTGATGCAAGCTATTCTTTACTAGCTCATTAAGCTATGTAATGATGTAATGACTTGAACCATTCACCTATCTATTTATTATACATTATAACTCTGGATTTATGACATTTGTCATTTCCACATCTATTCTCATTTTCCCACACTTATTTGCCTATAATGGCTATTCCTTAAAGCTTGAAATTGATATTTTATGGGCCGTCACTCCTTTGTATTTTCTATAGACTATTGTCTTTGGAACTTGTCTTTAGCAATTTTCTATCCCATAGATAATTCTTCTAAAAATTCCCTTCAAACTTATTGAACTTATCTTTTGAATAAATTTTTTGAAACTATTCTATCTTCAACTATTTTCTCTTTAACATTCTTTCAGACAATTTGTCTAAAACAATTCTTTCAAGCTTCTTTGCTTGTTCATTTACTTTTAGGGTTTTCATTCTATCATTTTCTTCGAACAAAAGTCTAAAGGAATTATTTCAGGTTCTCTTTCTTTCCTCTCAACTTTTTGATCATGACTTTCCCAAAGTAATTCTACCCTTAATGTTTCTTCAACTGAACCTATTCCTTTTGTCAAACTACCCTTCAAAAAACTACAAGTGGACTACTAATTCCTTTGGGGATTTTGAAATGGCCCTTTAGAAAATGGAAGAATCCTTTGGAAAATATAAAATTTCCCTTTGAGACTTTGCAAAATGTCCCTTTGTCTTTGAAATTACCTTATTCATATTGAATAATTGGTCCATTTCTTTTGGACAAAAAGTCTAAAGGAATATCTTGTCTTTGGAACCCTCACAAATTACCCTTCAGAAATCCAAACAAACCCTATAGAATGTTGTGGAAGACCGTTTCAACTATAAGGTGCCCTTTAGAAAATAAAAAATACTCTTTAGAATATTTTAAAATGTCCTTTTTGGCTTGAAAGTGTCCTTCGGGAATGTTACTTCAAAAAAAAGAAGTCCAAAAAAATTCAACAAAGGCTTTATACAAAAAACCCAAAAGAATGAACACTTAGCAAATACCATAAAAAATGCTCCAAAATAAAGCATTGCAAAGGACTTAGCCAAAAGACTAAAGAACAAATCTATCTAAAGGAAAACACTTGGGTTTTTTACATGTAAAGACTTTAGCTTTGTATAATAACACTTATTTTGAATGAAACCTACATACTAGTCTTGGACAAAGGTGTAAACTTAGACATTCATTAGAAAAAAAGGGTGCCCAATTTTGGCCTAAAGGTCTAAAATTTGGTCAACAAATTGGTGATTTATAGGGGTAGTATGCCTACTATACTAACCAGACTAGTAGCCTTATCCAACTCAGGGCTAATGGAGTCAATAGATTCTTCAAAATGATTAATAAGGAATTTTAAAAAACAAAACACAAGGAAACACACCACACAAACATAGTAAGACCAAGCAAAGACATCACAAAACTAGAGAAAGACAAACTAACACCTATGAATAAGCGCATAGGGAACATAAATAAAGTAAGAAATTATGTACAATAGAAATAAGAGAACCATGAGTAATAATGCTTAAGATATATCTCATTAATTGGGATATGCAACTCCTCTCCATCCAAATTTGAGAGTTGGAAAGCATTGTGATGTTTACATTATGTGATTACATATGAGTCACTCCACAAAGCATCAAACTTTGTTGTCTTCCAAGTTTGGCCCTATTTTCATCCTATTTCAAAACAATGTCTCCGTTCTTAAAAATTTTTGGCTTGAATTTCCTATCAAAATAATTTTTGGTTTATTGTTGGTGAGTAATCATGGTGCGCATAACTTGATCTCTTGTTTCCTCAAGATCCATTAACTCACACAATCTAGCTTCTATTCTATCATTCTCCATCAATTACAACTGATAGGTGAGGTCTAAGGCTAGAAACTCAATTAAGATATGAAGTCTAGCTTCCCTTCGATACAAAAGTGTATATGGTGAGTTCCCAATTACTCTTTTTGGGGTGATCCTATCAGCCAAAAGGGTTGTCTTCAACTTACTATACCAAGTCCTTTGATTCTCCTCCATAGTCCTCATTATGATCGTAATTAAATTCTTGTTTATGGACTCAGATAATCCATTCCATTATGGGTATTAGTTAGAAGAGGTGCTAAGGAATATGCCATGCTTCAAATCCCATTCACTTATCCTTCCTTCTAGAAAGGCTAATGCATTATCTATGATTATTGTTGAAGGAGCTCCAAATCTAGTCACTATACTCTCATATAAATCTAGGACTAAGATTTCATTTGCCTCCTTAAGAGATACAACTTCTACCCATATTGTAAAATAATTAGTGGCTATCAACACCCACTTGTGGCCAACACTAGGATGATGTAATGTCCCTTACTTAGGGGCTCCTTTTTTCTGCACAAAGCTCTGATACCACTATAATGTCCCTTACTTAGGGGCTCCTTTTTTCTGCACAAAGCTCTGATACCACTGTGATGTCCCTTACTTAGGGGCTCCTTTTCTTCCTACAAAAAACTCTGAACAACTGTAATATCCCCTTCAAACAGGGAATATAGAAACACAAAAACTCTAAACAAAGATACAAATTTGCAAAATAAATTCAAATAACAAGAAACCATAGTAACTCTCTTAACTGGCAAATCACTGATCTTATTATTGTCCAGATGGTTAAAATAGATGTCCTTAGTCATGCATAAAAGGAATATTTAGATTCGGCCTTAAAACCCTGATTAACTTTTGCAGATCTAGAAATTGAGCTTGAATCTGTGTATCTCAGCTTACTGTGTCGAACACACAGTCACTGATGTCGGTTGATATACTGTTGATGTTGGTCTCTATCGGTCCTTCACTGCCGATGTCAGTCTCCAATCAGCCGATGTTGATTACTGGGGACCTCTTAATGTCGTGGTCGGTATCTACCTGAACCTGTACAGACCTATACAGACTTCGTACAGTTGCCAATTAAGCACAACCTATCTTTTTTCACCCCTGATCTGAAGATATACAATTCTAATACAGAATATCTATATCTGTATAATTTATTGAATAACAACTAATAAAATAAATACCTGAATTATTGTGATAACTTTTGTGTGAAGTTATCTCTCAAAATCCCTGAAATACTGTGATAACTTCTATGTGAAGCTATCTCTCAAATCTATATACCTCTATGATAACTTCTGTATGAAGTTATCTCTCAATTTGGCAATAGATCAGCTGATATTTCATAGCCTCTGAATCGCACACAATGAAGAGTTGACGTTCTCCACTGCAGATGGAATCCTAGAACCCTTGGCTCAGTCTTCACAGAAGAATTTATTCAAAATCAATATCAATAATCAATGCATAATCCAAACTCTCTCCCATGAGAACTCTTATACCCTTCCAAAGGTGTGCTTTCTAAAATTAGATTTCCTCAAATTAGAACTTGGGGTTCTAAAATTAGAATTCCTCAAATTAGAACTTGGGCTTCTTAAATTAGAATTTGGGTATTAAAATTAGACCAATTAATTAATATCTAATTTAAAATTAGACCAAATAATTAATTAATTAATATCTAATTTAAAATTAGACCAAATAATTAATATTTGATTAAATCAATCAAATATTAATATCTCCCTCAATACATGTCGGATCCTCAAACCGTCTGAACCTAGTGAAACAGGGAGTGATTCTGCACATGACCATATCAAAACAAGGGTGCTCCACTATATGTCAAATATCCCTAAATAATAGGAGCTCAGGCCCAATGTGTCTGAAATAACCTGAATGAGAGCCAACTATAGGAATTCTATAAATCAAAGCCAAGCCAATCTCCATCATGACCCTCTATCCATCCAATCAGCCTACAAAGGTCGTATAATAGGCTAATCATCAAGCCTGTCAATGTCCACGAAAAAGGGGACATGACAATCCACCCCTCCAAAAATTGATTGTCCCCAAGCAATCTCGAAACAATGAACCACTCGATCCACCTGGATCCCAAATGTAATTATGCTCTGCACTGCTGTAAATCAATGCAAGTACCTGGAATATCACCAGAAGTAGAACAAATAAAAACCCATAATCAAATTGGTGAATGCAACTCAACCAAACTCTAAGAGCACAATTGCCATAGTCAAGAACACATGAGAACCAAACTCTCGAAGCATCATAACCCAAGTAGAATGGACAACTCAAACTACCAATTCCATCTGCAAGAGATGGTGCCAATCCATCCCATAATGGATGGTAAGAAACTGGAGCTGATCTACACTTGTGTGAAATCAAATCTTCTCTCTCTGGGTCAAAAGAAGAATAATGAGCATACCCCACCTCAAAATCCTTGTGAGGTAGCATAGTAGATAGGATCCCTATAATCTCCCCACCCAACTTGCTAATAACACCAGTACCTTGGATGAGAACACCTTCTGTCACTCGATGCGAATCCAGATGAACACCTGCACTATCCAACAAATACTCTATGAATGACTCTATGTAGTAAAAATTATATGTGGAAGCATCAACGTACTCCCCCACACACCACAACTAATCTCTTTGTAAAGGTGGCACAATCAACTGGACCACACTGTCATCTGTGTGAGAAGAATCAATCTGGAGAGGTATCCCAAACTCATCAAAACCAGGTACTCCCAAATCTTGAACTGGTGTGTCAGCCTCAACAACATGTTCCTCAGCTACAACTATAGGAATGTACTCACCAACAACACTCAATGTACTAACCTCTGAGTCTGGGGCTGGTGAAGACCGTAAATGCTCTAACTCCATGGTCATCTCAGCCAAATGAAATTGTGACTCCTCATAAGCTAACTGCGTAGTCTCAAGAATCTCAGAAGTCACCTCTAGCTACTGAGTAAGCTCACTCACCTTATCTTCCTTGACTGACAATGCATCATATGCTATGCTACCCCACTCCATAAGATAATCTCTATCGGTGACCAACTGCATATAATCCTATCTCAGAATCTGGATAGCCTCCCATAAAGAGTGGATCTCTATCAAGGACAAATAACTACCTCCCTGCTCGATGCTAGTAGGAGAACCCCATCCATAAACTGCTAACAACTGAAGAGCAGCATCAAAATGCTTGCAAGCAGTAGCAATGTCTCGCTCACTAACTCTCAGCTGACTAGACACATGATGGTGCTGGCTAGATTGTCTCCTACAATCCTCCACTGATGCACGGTCCAAAAGAGTAGACTCAAAATCACTGACCTCTGTAATACTACCATCCATAATTTTTGAATCAACTTCAAAGCTCATATCAACATATGGAGTACCAACAATTGTAGCATCACTGTCTAACTCCTCCATACCAGAAGAAACTGCCAAAGAAACTAAGTCCTCAAAACTATCCACTGCATTCTCCTTGGTGTCATCTACAATAATTAGATCCTAGGACTCTTCTACAATCTCTACCATATCTGAGAGATCATCAACACTTAGTGTACTAACATCTGAGTACACCTCTACACTCTGAGTGCAAACATCAGACTCATCCTCATCTAACTCTTAGGAGACTGCTGCTGAAACTATCTCATCATCACAATCTCCCACTCCCATGTCCTCTGCAACTAACTAAGAGTCTAAATCCCCATGACTAAGCTCATCCACATGTCTCTCAGAATCTGAGTGAGCCACCTTCATTGCCTCCATGACCTCCTTGATCTGCTGTAAGTCGTTACAAGAAGAACCTGCAGTAACTCCTTTCTGTCTCCTTATGTTTTGAAGATGTTGTCTTGCATTGGCAGCCACTAATCTAGCCTCCTTGGCCTTTTGTGACCACATATCACATAAATTTTGGGTCCTTTCCATATCTGTCCAAGTTTGATGTTCTTGATGTGAAGATGAAAGAGCAATATGATCATGCAAAGAATCCATACTCTTATTATCCATATCATTAGCATGCTCTATGCTAGTCTCCAATGTAGAAGTCTCAAGTGAAACTTCTTGCAAAGATGATATAGACAACTCATTCCCCATGGCTGCCCTCATATCCTCTTGAGTCAAATCAACATGTCTAACAACTAGTGTAGAGCTGCCCTCAACCCCTATAGAGACCTCTTGTTTCTCCTTCATTCTATTTTTTGATGTGGACCTTTTATGAACGGATGACATATACCGTACTAATTTGTCTTCAAATGTAGGATCTGAAAGAGTTTCATTCATCCTCCTCTGGGTTTCAACCAACTGGTTCAAACTTTGTTTCAGCTTCTTCATATCCTTGTCCCACTGTTTCTGAGTACTTGAAGACATCATGGATACTTCTTTGATTCAATCTACCCAACTACCCAACAAGATGGCAGGACATTAGCTCTGATGTGCCCAACAGGATGGTAGGAATTTAGCTCTGATACCACTATAATGTCCCTTACTTAGGGGCTCCTTTTTTTTTGGACAAAGCTCTGATACCACTGTAATGTCCCTTACTTAGGGGCTCCTTTTTTCTGCACAAAGCTCTAATACCACTGTGATGTCCCTTACTTAGGGGCTCCTTTTCTTCCTACAAAAAACTCTGAACAACTGTAATATCCCCTTCAAACAGGGAATATAGAAACACAAAAACTCTGAACAAAGATACAAATTTACAGAATAAATTCAAATAACAAGAAACCATAGTAACTCTCTTAACTGGCAAATCACTAATCTTATTATTGTCCAGATGGTTACAATAGATGTCCTTAGTCATGCATAAAAGGAATATTCAGATTTGGCCTTAAAACCCTGATTAACTTTTGTAGATCTAGAAATTGAGCTTGAATCTGTGTATCTCAGCTTACTGTGTCGAACACACAGTCACCGACATCGGTTGATATACTACCGATGTCGGTCTCTATCGGTCCTTCACTGCCGACGTCAGTCTCCAATCGGACGATGTCGGTTACTGGGGACCTCTTAATGCCATGGTCGGTATCTGCCTGAACCTGTACGGGCCTATACGGACTTCGTACGGCTGCCAATTAAGCACAACCTATCTTTTTTCACCCCTGATCTGAGGATATACAATTCTAATACAGAATATCTATATCTGTATAATTTATTGAATAAAAACTAATAAAATAAATACCTGAATTACTGTGATAACTTCTGTATGAAGTTATCTCTCAAAATCCCTAAAATACCATGATAACTTCTATGTGAAGCTATCTCTCAAATTTGTATACCTCTTTGATAACTTTTGTATGAAGCTATCTCTCAATTTGGCAATAGATCAGTTGATATTTCACAGCCTTTGAATCACACACAATGAAGAGTTGATGTTTTCCACTGCAGATGGAATCTTGGAACCCTTGGCTCAATCTTCACAGAAGAATTTATTCAAAATCAATATCAATAATCAATGCATAATCCAAACTCTCTCCCATGAGAACTCTTATACCCTTCCAAAGGTGTGCTTGCTAAAATTAGATTTCCTCAAATTAGAACTTGGGGTTCTAAAATTAGAATTCCTCAAATTAGAACTTGGGCTTCTTAAATTAGAATTTGGGTCTTAAAATTAGACCAATTAATTAATAATTAATAATTAATTAATATCTAATTTAAAATTAGACCAAATAATTAATTAATTAATAATTAATTAATATCTAATTTAAAATTAGACCAAATAATTAATATTTGATTAAATCAATCAAATATTAATATCTCCCTCAATACATGTCAGATCCTCGAACCGTCTGAACCTAGTGAACCAGGGAGTGATTCTGCACATGACCATATCAAAACAAGGGTGCTCCACTGTATGTCAAATATCCCTAAATAATAGGAGCTCAAGCCCAATGTGTTTGAAATAACCTGAATGAGAGCCAACTATAGGAATTCTGTAAATCAAAGCCAAGCCAATCTCCATCATGACCCTCTATCCATCCAATCAGCCTACGAAGGTCATATAATAGGCTAATCATCAAGCCTGTCAATGTCCACGAAAAAGGGGACATGACAGATGATTGATCAGACCTATGAAATCTAAACCCCACTGTATGAAGGGTTATTCAAATTGGATTAGTTGAAGAGGCAAGGAAACTAATTTTTATTTGCCATCAAAAAGAGCACAATTTTATCATTTTCTACCCCAAACATGAGTTTCTTTAAATAAGTTGGTCCAAAAGTAACCATCCCTCATAATCTTGGTAGCTGCGGTTATAGGAGCAAAGTGAACACCCACTGGTCCATCATGAAACTCATGTAACACTTTGTCAGCCTAATCCAAATCAATACACCCCAAAAGCAAACCTAAAAAATAATTCTTAAATATTAATCCATCAACAAGTATATAAGGAATGTATTGTAGCCTAAAATACCTTCTTTTGGCCGTATCAAGACCTTGTGGACACTTACGAGTTTACAGAAATGAATCATGTCTTGTGTCCAAATCCTCATGGATGAAGGTACAACTACTATAGGGTCATCATGGACTACCAAAAAAATGTCCATTTAATCTTTCAAGTCTAAATGAATATGCTCACACAGTCTTTTTCCTTTCACTAGCTTGGTTGTTTTGATCTCCAAATCATATTCGATCACTTTGGTGATCTAACATACCCTTTTCTCATTCAAATATAAATTATTTCACACCAATATGAGGCAAAACAATGTGAATCTTGTTATTAGACAACATATGCTTGAACTTATTTAAACTTCTTATGACTGAAAGTACTTGTTTCTCAACATATGTCTATCTTGTCTCATAACCTTCTAAAATTTAACTAAAAAGGGCAATAGGCTATTCTAGATTATCATCATTAGCTAAGTAAGTGTGTTAGATATTACCTCTTCATTCTTAAAATTATACTAGTTGAATTCCTTGGAGAATTTAGGACTTGCAAGAGTAGGGGCCTAGGCAATGGCTTGCTTGATCTCTTCAAAACTTTCTTTCCTTCTTCTTGTCCAAGTAAATATCTCATATTTCCTTAACATATATGTCAATGGAAAGTACTTAGTATAAATTATTTCACACCAATATGAGGCACAACAATGTGAATCTTGTTATTAGACAACATATGCTTGAACTTATTTAAAGTTCTTATGACTGAAAGTACTTGTTTCTCAACATATGTGTATCTTGTCTCATAACCTTCTAAGATATAACTAAAAAGGGAAATAGGATATTCTAGATTATCATCATTAGCTTAAGTAAGTGTGGTAGATATTACCTCTTCATTCTTAAAATTACACTAGTTGAATTCCTTGGAGAATTTAGGACTTGCAAGAGTAGGGGCCTAGGCAATGGCTTGCTTGATCTCTTCAAAACTTTCTTTCCTTCTTCTTGTCCAAGTAAATATCTCATCTTTCCTTAACATATATGTCAATGGATTGACTAGGTTATAAAAATTAGGGATAAGCCTCCTAATGAAATTTATCTTACCAAATAATCTTTGGAGACCCTTCTTATGTTTAGGGAAAGATAATGCCAAGATGGCACTTACCCTTTCAGGTCAATGAAAAAACCTTTCTTGGAAACAATGTGGCCTAAGAGTTTGCCTTCATGAATAAAAAACACACACTTATTTGGGTTTAGAAAGATCCCAAAATCTCTACACATCTCAAAAATCTATGTCAGGTGTTTCAAATGATTATTTACATCCTTTGAGAAAATTGTCACATCATCAAGATATAAAAATATAATGTCATTGATTAGTCCTTGGAAAGCTATATCCATTACACATTGAAAAGTATATACAATATTTGACAATCCAAATGGAATTTTAATATATGCATATGTGCCCTATTGTTAGTGAAGTATATCTTGTATTGATCACTTTCTTTTTTACCAAAATTTGATTGTACCCAGAATAACCATCTAGGAGAGAAAACCTCTCATTTCCAGCTACCACTTGAAGAATTTGCTCCATAAAAATAAGAGGGTAATGATATCTCAAAGAAAATCTCTTTAATTACCTAAAATCCACACACAAATTGAGCTCCCCATTTTATTTTCTAACAGGGACCAAGTTGGACTCAATCAGTTTGGTGAGTTCCTTCCTCATGAGAGGCTCAATCTTGGGATTGATTGGCCTTTCTATTTTCTTGATGGGTTTATCATTTTCATCTAGATCTATGGTGTGTTGAGCTGAGCTTGGGTTAAAACCATTCAAGTCACTGTACTCCCATGCAAAAATATCACTAAACTCCTTGTATAGTTCAATGAAATCATGCTTATCTTGACTAGTCCATACCTTTACAAGTGAAAGTAGCTTGCCATTAAAGATCTCTTCCTTTCATATTTATATTTCTTGGTGGACATGCTTACCTTCTCTTTCTTGAGCTATTCATCCTCATTGAATATGATTTCAAGAGTCACTAAGCCTTTGGGAAGCTTGTTGGACTTTAGCTGGATAATCTTCCCTCCATATTGTTGTCAAAGATTAAATTTATTCTTGGAAGAAAAATGATCTTCTTCATGTATAAAACATGTTATTTTATGGTCACTATCAAAAACCTACCAACTAGTGAAGTTTTCTAGTATGGAGGGTCTTACAATCACTTTTAGATGAGATTGGTTCTTGTCCTTATTTATCCCTTTTGGAATATCAAATTGAGCACCAATAGATCCCAATCTATCAGCATGCTTATCATATTACCTTGAAATACAAGTGATGTTAAATGCCATGAAGTATTCTACAAGGTCCCAAAATCTATGTTTATAGGACTTGAGCAAGGAATTCTTTGTCAATTTCTACCCTCTAACTTGGTCGACAATGAGCTTGATATCACTGAACACTTGTAATTATCTAACACCTCTTTTCTTTACCCACTCGAGGCCATGAATGAGGGATTCATGCTCTACTAAATTAAAATAACAAGAGAATTTAAATCTAAAATTTGAAAAATACCATTCCTTTGAAGGTGAAACTAACATTTCTCCATGACCATCCCCAATCTTACTTCTAGACCCATCAAAGAAAAGTTGCCACAATACATTCACATCTTCATTTGAATTCATCAAATTGGACATGAAAGAGTCCTTATCATGCATATAATATACTCTAATACTAGACTCCTCAATAAATTTGTAAGGACCATGCACATAGTTGTCATCTCCCCAATCATCTAAGGACAAATAAAAAACCCCTTAAAGGGAAGATGATGGGGATTGGTCAATGTGAAACTCTTCTTCATCAATGATAGCATAGTTAAAATTTTATACATTAGGTGAGCATGGTTCCAAATGATCTCTATGAATAGATTCTAATTCAATCTTCACCTTAGTGCCATACTTTGTTCTAAACACCATGTAGGACCAATTAGCTACAAGATATCCACCTATTTTGCATGTAAAGTCTCTTGCTAAACAAAGAGAAAAATAAGGAGGTAAATATACCACCACCACATCATAAAGAATTAAAAAATTAGGACAAGAATGAAGGATTAGATTCAAACCTTTCATTACCCCCAAAGTCTTGTTTGGTGATCCATCTAATTGTAAAACTTCTTTTGTCATTAGTTCATATTTGAGGCCTAGCATATATGTTATGCATTTAGGCATAATTGATGTCCTTATTCCAATATATGATGTAATTATGAACCAATAAATCACAAATAACTAGATATAGGTAGAAAGGATGAGTCTTCTCATCTTTCTTCACCTGGCCATCTATAGATTGGGTT